>ARYC01001331.1:0-28289 GCA_000711775.1 Oxytricha trifallax | reverse complement strand
GCGCTAACATTTTAAGAAAAACAACAGCACTTCCATAAAACTAAATGAGACTTACCTTTGGAATCAATAAAAAGTGTGATAGCTGCGAGATGAACTCTCATAAGGAACTACCAGAGCTATCACTTGATGTCTCTGTTATTAAAATTGAAATTAATAATAGAAAATTAATGGCAAACAATTGTAAAGAGAGGAGGAGAAAGGTATTAATTAAATTCCTATACAAACTGAAGAAGTTGAAGTCTATTTTTGTGAGTTATGTGAGAGAGAGATTTTGCTCATAAATCAAGCTGGTACAGACATATGAAGGAGCATAGAGAAGCAAAGCCCCCTGTATACTTAAAGCATGATAAAATAGATGGAAAGTATGACTGCTTTGAGTGCCATAAGTAATACTCTCATACAAGAGACTTAAAGAAGCATCTATTAAAAGCTCACAAGAAAGATCTAGAAGTTGAGAATCATGAAGTTGAGTTGAAGCTTCTAAACAAAAGAAAAGCGAGGGAATATTCTAAGCTTGTAGTACCTGAATAAGCTAGAGAGTTAGAGTACGTGAAGAAGGCACGCAACCAACTGACCTCTGAAATAACAAAAATTATGATCAAGATTCAATACGAGAAAATACCGGTTCTTGCTTAAATTGACCTAGATACTTCTCTTTAAAGCTACCTTATTATAGAAGACTCCTTTGATAAGAAGTTATTAATGATCATCAGTACGCATGCAAGGTGTATCCCTTCAACTGTCTCTTAAGTGATGATAAATATCAGATGGAGTTTACAAATGAGTATCAAGTACTCACTTAAGCTAAGTATAAAGAGTGTAGTTACTTAATCAAGCTAGATGCTGTTCTTCTTGCCAAGGATCATGTGCTCTCAGACTCCCACTCTATGAAATGACCCTCAGAGATTTTATTACTGATCAAAGGAATCATAAGTAGCTTGCTTTGATAGCAACCTAAACCTTACAAGGTATAAAAGAGTTACATAAGTTAGGCTTTGTTCATAGAGATTTGAAGCCTGAGAATGTTATGATAAACTTCTCACCTGTAAGAGTGGCAATTATTGACTTCAAGAGAGCATTAAGGGTGGAAGTATCAAGGCTAGGAAGTGTTATGGGAACTCCAGGCTATTATCCTGAAAGAGAAGACTGGAGAGATGGAGATTATTAATGGGATGTGTGGGCTTTAGCAGCAATAATAATAGAGTGCGATATGCCTCGCAACGATTACTACTCTACTAGGTGTGAGAAAGATGCTAAGCAAAGAATCAAGTAATTTATAGACAAAACCAGAGTCTCTCAATCATTAAAATAAATGGCAGAATCAATAATATTAAAACCAAACTCTAGATAAGACATAATATTAGAGCAGATAGAGTTGTGGTTAAGTAAGATAAACTTCAGACCACTCCCACATGATCCTAAAGTGCATTTTGAGTGTTTAAATTAAATAAATTTACTATAAATTTCACATTAAAACCAATTAATAACCCCAACCCCTAACAAATTCCCTACAAATCAAAGCACTTATAAACCTCATTTAAGGGGTTTTGGGGTTTTGATTAAGTCCTTTAAAAACTCTACTAAAATCTACTAAAGTCTACCAAACTCTTAGTTTTAAAATAAGACAATTTTTTAATAAATAAATAGTGATTAGTTTTGTTTATCATGTTTTAGTTGACTTTTGAGAACTACTTGGATGTGACTTATTTTTTCATAACTAATTCTCAATAAGAGATAAGTTAGGTATAATATTTTCGAAAATTTACTTTTAATGAAACCAAATTATTTAGTATAAATTAGGGAATCTACCAAGATCTAACGATATCTTTTCAATTCAAAGTTTTACTTACTGAAGTTTTATAAATAGATATATTCACAACTTTTTTAAGTAATTTATAGAGATAAAGAGGACAGGAATAAAAACTGATTTTTAAAAAAAGAGACGTTAAAATTAAAATTAAATTTTAAGTGAAATAGGATATTATACTAAGTTAAAAATTTTATTTAGATAAATTAATTTGTTTAGCTCTTAGATTTAAACCATTTTTATCAACAGTTATTATTATATTAAATAGGCCCATCATTTAAGGACAGCCTTTATCATCAAGAAGCCCATGATTCTGGAGTTAATTGACTAGCTGCTTATAGTTCATCAAATCGTCAATTTGCTCTCTCATTCCCTAGAATTATTGTCTAATTCTTTCATTGTTTTCTAAATATTTCAGCTTGCTCGCCGGGGTTATTGATTGTTATATTTCATCTCCTCATTCACATTCTGTCTTTATCTTATTTTTGCTGACTACTTAAGTAAATATGCTGATCTTCCTTTTTAAACTAAAAGGGTTTAAGAAATGCTTAATTTTACCGCTGTAACTAATATAGTTATTTAGAGCCGAAACAAATTCTGGTTTCATGTGCACTATCAAATTATTTGACTGATCAAGCCTTTATCTTCTCATAATCTTTGCTTACTTAACCATGGCATTTATGCCTTCTTAGTCCAAAGACAGCAATATATCGACAATCCATTTTTATCTAAATGTAGTCAGTCGCATTAGTCAGGTAAGTAATTTAAGAGTGAAGGTTTAGTTTAGGCATACTCTAGAAAATCATCAGAAGTCAAACCCTCTATCTAAGGCACAGCAGCAACTATAACGTCTGTTCTTTTCAAGTACTTAAAAGTCATTACTTGCATAATATTACCTCTTTGTTTCCATTTATGAAACTCCTAAAAAAATAGACATTGGCACAATTTACTTTTGGCAAGTAAGCTCCACATTCTTAAGTCAAAAAATCGTAGAGTTTCTTTTTACTCCCAATTTTTTCCCTCAATTAGTTTATATTTATTTCTTAAAGTCTCTATTCCATTATCTCAGACTGTCTGTGTGTAATTTTTGACCACAAAATAATATTAAGTTTTAATTTAATTACAAATATGTTTAAAATATTAATTTAATCGGATAAATAAATAGGGAGTTAAAAATAAGTTTACACTAAAAGGAATTCCTTAAAGAATAATGACTTACC
Source organism: Oxytricha trifallax (assembly GCA_000711775.1). Classification (NCBI taxonomy): domain Eukaryota; phylum Ciliophora; class Spirotrichea; order Sporadotrichida; family Oxytrichidae; genus Oxytricha; species Oxytricha trifallax. Next base: position 25,262 of record ARYC01001331.1, on the reverse strand, counting down.
CAGAACCTAAGTTCAAATATAATAAAAATGGAAAACTTCCAGAAAGGAGCTGATTTCAGATAAACCGATATTAGAATTTTTTTTGATTAAAATTTCAACGATAGATAAGTATCAGGGTCTAGTGGTAGCTTATCAAATGAGCCTAGCTCATAAAATCTTGACGCAAATTTAGATGATTGGAAGAGCAAAGCCACATCTGTAATTTATATATAAGACTTTTAGCAGGAAGATCTAGAATTAAAATAATAACAAATGATGAACTTGAGTATAAGGAAAATCAATTAGTAGAATCAATTGAAGGAATACTCAATAACAGTGTCATTAGTGACCCCAAGAAAGTTGCAAAATAAATTTAATCACTTAAAACTTTTGAAAGTAGTATAAGTAAAGAGGAATATTAAGATTATTTTTAAAAGCCCTTTAAGCTCACCTCATACATCAGTTGAAAGGTCAAGGAATTATTGTAAGTACTGATGAAGTTATAAATGCAGTTCATGAAAATGTTAAGCGACTTTACAGTATTCACATGAAAAATAAAGTAAAAAATGGATAAATAGCAACCGATACATCTGGGAACTTAGTTTTCTAAGGATTTAGAACAAAATAATAAAATAATATAGAATAAGCAAGAAAGAATCAGGAAGTTCTTGCCTTAAGGATTAAGCAATTATATTTTGATTTAAATTGCTCTAAAAATACTCTTATAAAATGATTCAATTTAAGCAGAACTAAATTAGACAATGCTCTTAATGATAAAATAGATTATTAGGACTTAAAGGATTTAAAACTAGCTTGAAACAGAAGCTAAAATTTTGAGGCTATACAACAATTTATCTAGAGAGAATTTAAAGAAGGAATACTATTATAACCAATAAAAGAAATTTGCCAAAGTATCAGTAAAAATCTAAGTGTTTGTATCAGCAAAAATTAACTACAAAGGCTCATGAAGTAATAATTGAAAATGAGTTATAAAAAGGTTAACAAAATCGATTAGAGAACAAATAACTAAGAATGCATAAAAGCTCGGCATCTTGCTGCAAGAGACTTTATTACTTAATCAAGCTTGTAGAAGACTATAATAAATATTGATGAAAGCAGCATTTAGATATCTAATAATGTCAAGAAGAGTTGGAGTTTCAAAGGTCTTAAAAATTATTCAGAAGTTTCGTAAAGACTCTATTAGTTCAATGTTATAGCATGTATAACTAATAAAGGATAGGTATTCTTCTAAATGACTAAAGGTTACAATAACAGTAAAACTTTTTATAACTTTCATTTGGACTTAATTAAAATACTTGACATAAAAGATAAAGACTGGAGAGGAGATACCATATTTCTTTTAGATAATGCCACTTATCACCGCAGCTCATGCATACAGAGAAAATTTAGGTTGCTCTAAATAAGCATTTTTTACTTGGGACATTACCACTTTGAAATGGCTCCAGTTGAAAAGCTTTTCTCTTTTATAAATAAAACCATAAATCTTTTTGAAAGATAAAAATGTATGGATCAAGCTGTTTAATCTATAGCAGAATAAATTACAAGACTATATTATAATTGGATTAGTGATTCTTTCGATGAGGCCCTTAAAGTATCTCTGAAATATCTTCTAATGAAAAATTTTGAATTACGCTTATAGCAAATAACCAAACTAATTAACAGCTATTTCTAAAAACAAAAAAGTAAGTGAAAATTCTCCCAAATTTATTCCCTTCCTTCCGAGTAATATATTTTATAATGAAATGTCCGGTCCGGACATTGACCGGACAATTCTTAAAAGTTGCTAAAATCAAACCAAACTATATTAAATGAGGAAAATATAAATGTTCTTCAATTTATTAATAAAAATAAGTAAAATTTCTAATTTTTAAAAAGATTCTTTAATTAGATTATTTATTTTTAATTCATTTAATTTAATTGTCTTATTTATAGACAAATAGAAGTTTTATTTCCGCTTTTAAGTAATTGAACTTAATTTAATTTAATTTTATAGAATTTGTTTAAGTGAAATAGGTAAGAAGTAGAAGTTTAGAAGTTTTTATCTAAAAGATTTAGTTATTTAAATTATTAAGTTTAAGTTAATTTAAATTTTTTATCAATTAATTTTTCCATGCTTTAAATGTCTCACTTTGTCTGTTTAAATCTAATTCCCTAAGCAAATGTGATTTCTCCTAATGTTGTTAGTTCTTGCAAATGCTTCAATAATTCTTGCATTAGGGATCAACTGATAGATTATTGCGTAGAGCTCATCTGGTTTTTATGAAGCTATTCTTCTTGGGGCTCTAATAATATCTGACTATGTGTGAAGGTGCATTTATTCAAAAACTTGTCCTTTTCTACCAATCAAGCAAATTTTAAACTGGTGGTACAAATAGTATCCGGAACCTCCCTAGAAATTCCCATTTTCATCTATTTTCTCTCAAATTATCATGTTAACGTAAATGTATTTGTATTTTTTTAAAAATTCGAGTCCAAATATTAATTTTCTTTTTCGTTATCCAGAAAAATAAATATCCACTCTCCTAAATTTTTCCAATTTAGAAGCTCATTAATGCTTGGTTTTTTTATATACTATAATTGAAATTTATCATTGTCTCAGGGAAAGGCATATCTGTGATGACTACATCAGCAAGCTTTCCACGCAATTCCTAATTAAATAAAGTCATTAATTCTCCGTCAAGAAAGTCGATATTATAAGCTGCGTAATTACAGTTAATTTCACTAATTAAGTTGTTGGTTTCTGTAAGCATTTAGATTTTAATTTAGGATGATTTTTTCTTTCCTAATTTTGCATTTTTCTATTTTAGGACTCTATTTTCTGTTTCTAGTATAGTAATTCTATTTACCAACTCCCTGATTTCTTCATCCTTTAATTCTTTGAATAAATTAAATTCTAAATTTTATTTTTTGGAGGTCCTAAGCTAACTATTCCTTCTCGTGCTTAATTGGAGATGACCCATATTATCCTTAATTATTTCGTCTTTTGTGCTTTTCTTTGGCATGCTATGATTTCTGTGGATTTTTGCATATTTCGCACTCAAATTTTGGTGGTTATTTCTTTCTGTCTTTTTTTGGATTTTCATTGAACTTTTCAAAGAATTTGTATATTGTCTTTTTTTATTTTATTTTATTTAAATCCTAGGTCAAAATATTGAGAATTGATAATTAAAACTTTAAAGTTTGAATTATTATATTTCTATGTAGAATTCAATAGTTTTAGTTAAACATAAAGTTCATACACGCTGATGAAGCAGTGTTTACATTCAACACCTTTATTAATAAGTCCTGGCATAGAAAGTATGATAATATAGAAGTATATGAGTAAAAAGTAAAAGTTGTCACTCACGCAATTTTAGTTGGTATTAGTGAAGATTCAGGCCTAGAAACTTATGTTATTCATCCCTGCTCTATAAAGCGAGAGCATTATATTGAGTTCTTACATAAGCTCAGAGATAAATACAGCAATCAAGAGTTCATTTTTTTGTTGATAACTTATCAGTCCATAAGACTAAGGAGTTAGCTAAAATACGAACATTTAGGGGAATAAATTGATTAATCAAGATTACACATGTTTTATTTTAAATATTAAATTAAATATATAAATCTAGGTACTTTACCGCAGTTTTTTATGTTTAAACCTGTTTTGCGGTAGAGTACCCTAATTATATTAATTAAATTAAAATTAAATTCATAAATACAGCATTACTTTTTACAAAGAATGCATTTCAAAATTAAATAATAAATTTCTAAATTAAAATAATATGATTGTTACTCGATAAGGCAATAAAATTTGAAGATTTTTACTTTTTATATTTTAAATAATTAATTTATTCTACATATTATATATCACTTTTTTATTTAATGCATTTTTTGTAAAAAGTAATGTTGTATTTATGAATTTAATTTTAATTTAATTAATATAATTAGGGTACTCTACCGCAAAACAGGTTTATACTATAAAAACTGCGGTTGAGTACCTAGATTTATATATTTAATTTAATATTTAAAATAAAACATGTGTAATCTTGATTAATCAATTTATTCCCCTAAATGTTCGTATTTTAGCTAAGTCTAAGAAAGCTTATTAAGAGTTAAACATAACTCCTGTATATAACGTTCCCTATAGTCCATAGTTTAATGGAATTGAATTTTACTGGAGTTAAATCAAGACTCACTACAAGTAGCTTCTCTTGTATCATCTAATGCATAATTTACCAATCTATACAGTAGATCTCATACAGAGTAGTTGCAGAGAGTGAATATAGATAAGACTACGATATGTGCAAGGAAAGGGAGAATGAATGTTTATTAATAAGTTTTAGATTAAATGAATAAATCGTTCACATATTAAATTAGCCCATAAAAGGATTAGATTTCTTTCTTTTCTTCTTATGGCTTGATAGGCCCTAAGTTTCTTCTCTTACTGCCATCTCCTGCATTAATGTTCATATCTTCTGGCTTTTAAATATCTTTATAAAGTCTCTTGCTAACTTAATGAACTGTCTGCTGTTTTCTAACTCTATGAACCTTTGCATGCTCTTTCATAAGATATATACCAGTACCAGATTTTCCTACAAAGTTATATGTCAAAGCTTACTTGAAAGAAAAAGGATGCTTCTTAAGATCTTCTAGAAAAGCTGAAATTATTAGAATGCCTTGCTTTTTCTAGTCTTCAGGAGAGATAGAATATCGTTTCTTATGAGCTTCTTCAATTATTTCTCTGAGATATTCCTCTTTTATTGTACCAAGAACATCAAAGAAGAAGTTCCTCTTCGGTAGTTTATAAGAGATTTGCTTCTTTGTAGTTAGGTAAACAACCACTTCCTCATCTTACATTCCATATTAAAGTGAGTGAAATCTCAGGGTAGTTTGGAATTTCAATTAGTTTAATCTCTTTATTTTTAAAAGATTTCTTCTCCTCACAAAGTATTGCTTTCAAGAAAGAAATTTTGGTACCTTCCATCGTTGGAAGGATTAAACCAACTGTATAGTATGTTAATAGACAACAAGTTATCTTACCATGTAAAGTGAGATATCGATAGAGGTCTTCCTTGCTACTGAATCTTGAGATCATTTCTTGAGCCTCAACTATTTTCATTTCATCATTGAGTGATTACATCTTTGCTCCTCTTTCTATTAATAAATTTCAAATTTTAATTTATAGACTTCTGGATCCTATTTTTTAAAATCTTACTATTAAATATGGACAACTTATAGGAGGTTAACCCTTCAAAAAGATACGTGGAAAAAGTTTGGAGAACCTGTAACAAACTGCAGAGATGGGGCTCCATTTTTATCAATTTAGTTCCATTAAATTAGTACTAAATTTGTTTAAATTTAATTAGTAGTGGTTATAAATCCGTTTAATTTTAATTGGTACCAATTTAAAAGTACCATAACTTAATTCGTACCTCATTTTAAACTAATGAGGTTTTAATGGAAAAGTTCAAAAATGGTTCAAAATTTAATTGGTACCAGCACCAACCTGAATTTCTTTTTAGTTGGTACCAAAATTAATAATATTAAGCATGAATTTAGAAAATTTATAGTTATAAACTAAGTATAAATATAAACTCTAACACATCAAAATCAACCATTATTGCTGCGGTGACAACTCCTGTGCTGAGTAACTATAATTTGAGAGATTATTATAGCATTATAATAGAAAGTTAAATCTGAATTTAAACATGGCGGCTAACTTAAATCGTAAATCAGTCTCTCTTGGAACAAGTTAATTGTAGCTAAACTTTGGCAAAGCTAAAAACCTGAAATTATTTATTTTGAGAGGTAGGTAGAGTTAAGAGCTCTTGAGTTTTAAGCAGAGGTCTTCAAAATTTTAGTATAAACGAGAAGGGAAGAGCAGAGATAGGACTTTAAATATAAATTGAATATATGTTGAGGAGCTAAAAGAACTGCAACTAATTGAAAAGTTAATAAACTTTGAATGCAATGATTGTTAAAACTTCCTCTCAACTGAGTAGAGCTTGAAAAGACATATTAAATAAATACATTCTGTTAAAGCGAAGATTTTTTTCAAGCATGATAAGGAAGATGGCAAATGTTAATGCACGGCGTGCATGAAGTCTTACACTCACTCAGCTAAAGTTAAAAGACACATGCAGAAGCATCATTTAAGCGAGTTTTTAATTCAAGAAAGAGAAACTTAAAAACTTATACCTGCCAAGAGAAAGTCAAATACTTTAGAGTCTTAAAGAGAGCAGCAGGAGAGATTTAAGAAACAGAAGAGATTGGAGTCAATAAACCAACCTGCAAATGGTTTGTATATAGAATGCTTATAAGAGAGATCAATGTATATACCTGCATTAAATGCAGTTGACCTTAGCAGCTGTATTAAGAATTATTTGGTAGTGACGTACCTAACAAGGCAAAACTTATAGCGGTTGATGAATTCGCTTACAAGGTTTACCCTTTCAAGTATCTCATTAAGAACGAGCAGTATCGAAATGAGTTTGCAAATGAATACATAGTACTGAGAGAGGAGGCTTAGAAAAGATAATGCAAGAACTTAGCTAAGCTCGACGGAGTTATCCTTGGCCATGGTTTTATTGGATTGAGACTCAAGAAGTTTGAAATGACTCTAAGAGTGTATCTCTACCATAATAGATATCCTGATGATTTGAATGAGATACTCACAGAAATGACTAAGGTTGTAAGAGATCTCCATGATCTAGGGTATGTTGATAGAGATTAGAAGCCAGAAAATGTAATGCTAAATCTCTTCCCTTTAGAAGTAATAGTCATAGATTTCAACAGAACAATAAGGCAAGAGATATTGACTTAAGCTAAGGTTTTAGGCACTCCAGGATACTTCCCTATAAGAGAGAAATGGACAGATGGCTCTCTATAATGGGATGTTTGGGCGGTAGCTGCAATTATCTTAGAGTGCGATATGGAAAGTATGTCATACTTTGGAACAAAACAGGAAAAATAATCAATAATTTTGGCAACTAAACATATTAAACAAGAAGATGTTTGCGATGGAATTAAGAATATAGTTGAGATGATAATCGTAAGAGCTCCAGCATATCCAAGATAATCATTAGACGATATACTCGAAGAACTACGGGGAACTAGGTTCAAGAGGTATCACAAAAACAAGCAGATAAAATTTGTTTGAATAAAGCACAATAATTATCATAAATATTAATTAAATACACAAAAAACTTGCATTTTCTTAACTAACCCCAATAAGACCCCAACTATACCCTACAAATCAAAGAACTTATAAACCTCACTAAGGGGTTTTGGGGTTTTGAATCAGAGATGCGTTACCTAATCAAGCCAACTTTCTTCAATGTCTAATAACTAGATTAATTAAATTCTTCTCAGTAACTCTAGAGAATCAAGTTAATATATTTTCCTTTTTAGATTGATCTTAATAAGGATATCGCACTTAATCCTATGTGATACCTATGTGATAATATTAGTTTCATTATCTATTAATATTTTAGCATTACAATTAGCATAATGAATCAATGCGAGTGGAAATATAGAGCATTTAGTTTTTAATAGTACAAGAGCTAAAGGTAATCTACAACCTAGAGACTCGGAATTCAAATCAGTTTATGAAGAATCTATAAACTACGAAGAAATTAATATTATTTGAAAACGAATAGTCATCAATTAAACAATATTCTATTAAATCAATGAAATTCAAAAACCTAGTTTATCATGGTAATTGATATATCAATAGGATTTAATAAAACTATATATTTTACACTCGGAGACCCCCAAAATAACTAATTATTATATGGTTAAGATTAGTCTAAATGCCTCTGCTGATTTATTTATAATCACTTCTTTTGTTACAGTAAAGATTATCCACGAAATATTAATTCCTAATTCATTTTAAAGATGTGTTACTCGATAAAGCTGATGTGAATCAGAAAATCGTTTTGTATAAAGATATGGCAAATTAAATATGAATTATTTGTTAATTGTCACTCTAAAAAGAAGGTGCAACAGCGCCTCTCTACATGTTTATTTTATATTTTATTACATTTTGAAAAGTATCAATATAATGGAACATATTATTAACAACTTTTATTTTTATTCTTATCATATACACTGAATTTCAGAAATAATCTTTATAAATGATCTTGTTAAGCTGAATACAGAAGTACATTTCATTGATAGGGAATAAAGAAGAACAAACCTTGTATTTTAACCTAAACTTTGATCCATTTGTTATTAAAGAAAAAGAGTTTGGAATGAAATTAAGTGATTAGAAGAAGTTTAAATTGGAAAGCCAGAGACTATTACTAGGTGAGGACGATTTCTACGGAGTTTATGATGAAGAGGATATTGTGTTTTATGATAATGATTAATTTATTAAAGCGGCTAATGATATCGGTACTTTTAATTCTAACTTAGTATAATTTTTATGAAATTACTTCTAAGGATATATTAAAGAAAAACATCAAAATCTATAACATTAAATTAAATCTAACAGCAAATAGAATTCTTCAAGGATAAATAGTCAACAGGCTTAGTAAAAGCTTAAAATAAATGTAGATTATTAATTAAATCCCATAGAACAACATACTAAAAAGAACTTACCGATTCTGATAGTGACTCTTCCGACTGGCTGAAGAGAGTCTATCTCTGTTCTCAGTCTTTGAATAAGCATTATTATCCTAGTTTCTACTTTTGGGATGTACATTAGTGGACTGTAATGAATATCAGAGCTGCTCATCTCAGAGTGCTTAACTATCGACCTAAGAAACCATTTTTATAATTGATTTCAATTGTATTATTATTATAATAATAAATTTAATAATTGAGACCCTCTTCATCTACATTGTAAAGTTTATTTACTTCCATATAATTTCTTAAAGCCTTCCAATAGCAATTTTTATTTTTTGTAAAGCTCTAGTGAAGACGATGATGATTTTAAGATTACGACTTTAAATAAAGATTACGACGCCTTTATAAAAGACAAAGTTCTAAACCCTAATGACGTCTTTGAGACTGCTAAAATCTATAAATATCAGACTGAAGCTTCTTACCAGTCCCTAAACCCATTCACTAACTTGAAAAAGTCAGATGAATAGCTCTTAGCTCATAGAAACCTCTGGTGGGGGGTAAGTTTAAGTGGCACTGACGACTTGGACTGGGCAACTATGGAATAGTTCACAGCTCACTGATGATTCCAGAGAAAGATCAAATGAAATACTTGGATTGCTAAAAAATGGCTAATATTTTGAAATGGGAAAAGTTAAGCAACTTCAATAGAAGATTGACGATTTTGTATACTGATGAAATGTGGATGGTGTTTTGGAATTTGAATTGAGATGGAAAGAAATACTATGCTAAGATCTTAACTAATTTAGATGTCATTGCGAAATCAAGAATTATTTGTAGAATTAAATCATTCTATTTATTTAAATTACACTTATACTATGAGTATGTTATAAGCCAAAAATTAATATTTAAGAATGTACTAGTTAACCAAGGATAAAAAGTACTTGGACTTAGCACTCTAAAAAGATAACTTTGTCCTAACTAACAATACAAAACTATTCACAAAAGAAGGGATGTTAATTGACGGTTATGATGCCCTTCCTGGAATAGATCCCAGGGTATACTCCTATAACCAAGACGTCTGGATCAAGATTCATGAGTTGCTGTATCTCGTTAAAAGCAACAAGACTTATCTGGATAAGGCCATTGATTTTGCAATGAAAAGCATGAATATCTCAATGATGAACAGGGCATAATGTAGGAACGCAGTATCCCTCTTGTTATGGAAATTGTGCCTATATTAAAGGTCTTGCCATTTAATATTAAATTACTTAGGGACTATATCATAATTAAAATAAATCTATAATAAAAATATACTTAGGATTAATTATTTCGCTATTATCTTATAAAAAAGGTAATGAATATTTTTAAGGGTCTTTACATGAGATATTGCTCTAACTTTGATTAACTTAGCAAAGCACAGACAACCAGAAATCTTAGAAATTAGAGACTACATAGTAACCAATGCTGAAACTGTTTGGGCCCTCCACAGATATAAGTAGTATAAGATTAGTCAAGATTGGCTGGCTAAGTTTTATTTATAAAATTCTTTAAATGTTGAATACTTTATATATATTTTTCAATAATTAGAATTATTTATTTAAGTATTATTGGAAAGACAGCGATGAATAATCATTGAAATATTGGGGTAATTTCGATTTTTAGAGTCAAGCAGCTGGTATTAACTTAATTATAGCTGCTTTGCTTGTCTCTGAATTAGAATGAACACATCAGATATCAAATATAATTGGATTATTTTATTATTATTTCTTTCTTAAAAGTAATTCATAAATACAAATCTAGAGAGACTGTAATATTGATTTTTAATAGCTAATTAGATTAAGAGTTCTTAAGTATATATATTAATTAAATCAACCTAAATTAATAGTTCAAATCCCTTTATAAGTTATTAATAAGTTTTAAAAAACTTATATTTGAAATTTTAATCTCAATCATTTCATGAACATTTTACCATAAGTAAAATTCTTCTCCGTGGTCTTCTCTTTGATTATAATAATATAGCTTATTATGAAAAAATATTCTGAAATAATTATAGATCACGGACTTGTATAATTTCTCTGTACTGCTTCCATTTACCCATTGAATAGTACTTATCAAATCCGAGGTAGTCGCTTGGATCTCTTTTGATGTAGGGTCTTAGATAGCTTATAAGTGAGGTCTCTTTCTTGTTTGGATCTGGAATGGACTCGTCTGCTTCCCTGTAAAGTGTGGTTAGAGGCATAGATAAAAAGAGAAAATTCTCTTATGGTAAGTTTAATCATGTTTAATAACAACCTTGGAGCTTCTGAGTAATCTTTAATTCTAAGAGCAAACTTCTCCATAGTAAGATATGATCATAAACACCAATAGCCTCCTCTGTATTTATTGGAAGTCAAAATCTCTTAAACGGTATCTGATAAGTCTCAGACCTCTTATTCTTCATCTTAATCAGATAGTTGACATCGAAAAAGTGATCTGGTGCCATATAATCCCAAGTAGCTAATTCTCTAAATGACGTAACTAGTTCAGCCACTTTTGCTGCGATTTGATAACGGATTTGTCCACTCTTTTCTCTAAGTCTTAAATGATGTTGATCTTTTGTTTGTTAGTGCCCATACTTCTGTAAGCTGTATTGTTGAAATTAAAGGAGCTGTAGTCCTAATTGAAGCCATCTCCTCTTTTTCTTACCTCACTCTCTTCTAAGAGTTTGTAAAATATATTTACAAAAAAATAGGATATTTAAAAGAATATGATGAATCAGTAAATTCAATCTCTATTTAAAATTAATTATAGAATTAAAAATATACTGTCCAAACCAAATAAAGAGCAACATTTTAAAAAAAAATATAATAAATATCTTCACTTAATTGGATTTATTATTAATTAATTATTGATTAATTAATAATAAATTTAATCATAATATGTAAAGAATATTAAAATTATATGTAATATATATCAGAATTTATTCCTAATTATTATATAAAGTAAATAATAATTGATAATTTTATTCTTTTTATAAGATTTTAAATATTGTTAAATAATTTATATTTTTACTGAAAATAGTTCGTTTTTTACTTATTGTGATAATTTATGTATAAACTAAATTAAAGATTTAAGGTAATACATTGAATACTTAAATCAAAGCATTTGCTATTCTTGATTTATTGTTATTGCAAAAAATTAATCTTGGCATTCATAAAAATGTAATATTTGTGAGAAAAAAAACATATTATTGTATTTTATATTAAGTTATATTTTATATCACTACTTGCATTTCAATGATCATCTTAATTTAATATATTTTTACGGAGTCCTACTAGCTTACTTTCCATAGCTCTAAGTTCTTCCACAATTATAAATGCCTCATTGATTCCATATAGGAATGCTCCATCTTCACAAACGAAATCTTCTCCTGCTTGCTCTTCTAAGCTTTCTCAATTCTCTTGATGTAATCATGAGCCAGCTTATTTAAGTAAGGCCCGTATCTCACTTGGTCTGACTGACTTAACAAGGCAAGGAAGCCTTCACCAGATGAGTAGTTGTGGCCTTTACTTTCAACGAACTTTTTAAGGAGCCTTCTCTACTCAACTTTATACACTTTTTAGGGGATATTGCATTCTTTTTCTATTATTTTCTCGATTGACATTGTTGTTCTCATAAATCTTTGCTATTTTGTAAGTTATTTGCTCCAATCTCTGTATCTACTTAACAAGTTTCTCATGTTTATCTTTCATTCATCTTTCAAACTCACTCTCTTCCTCTTTATTCAACTTGGCCATTTCAATCGCGTAGTTATCCTCCCCATAATTTTCCTTTATATTTCTCACTATAATATCCAATATCTAATCGTAGTCTCTCTGATGGTCTATTCCTTCAAGATGTTTCTGAATAAATTGGCGTTCTAAATTCTATAAGAATTCTGTGCGGTATTCTACTTTCCTATTCGAGAAGTTAAAAAGAAAGAGGATTGAGTCTATCAGTTGATATTTTGTGCAGATTGCTGCTTCATCACCCACTACTGCTACGCTTTTATTTCAAAGGAAATAAAAAGAATTAAATAATTATCTTTTCTAATTTCTAGTCTAGTAGTGGATCTCTGGCAATATTTATTATTTATCTATATGTAAAATATTTGATAAATAATGATAATAAATTTGCTTTAATTTTCTTGGTTGATAATCAATTATTTTTTGCCATCCTCTGTCTTAATATCAGCCATTTGCTTACTATTATCCAATGTTCTCTTCACCTTAGCAACATGTAGAGTATGCAACACACTTTAATAATGATGTCAGCTTTATATTACACTATAATAGTTCCACTATAATATTAAATATATCTGTTTATCAAATAAAATGATGATCTATAGGAGAAATAACAAATTTTATATAGTATAAATATGCAGACTTTATACTTCACGACTCCTGAAATTCTCACTCTCCGCATTAATAAGATCTTCCTTTAAATTAGTGAGAAATTTCTCCTTATTTTTGCAATCCAATGCCTCTTGAACTAAGAATTTAATAATTGGTATTTTAATTCATGACACTTACCATGCATACCACAAATTCTAAAGAAGCACAAAAAGATACTCTTCAAAGTATGATAAATAATTTAAGAAGTTGGTATTTTCTGAGATTCTCAGGTTAGACTCTGTTACTCTATCTGGGATTAAAGCCATCATACCAGGTTGTCTAGAATCCTTAAATGTGAATGATTCCATTATATTACAGTAAAATTTAGTTTATTTTTATTAGTCTGCCTAAATAATCTCTACTATAAATTAAGATTAATTACATCTTTGGATCAAAATTACTCATTAAATATGAGCAAGCTTGCTTTCAATGGTTTCCTAGTCAATCGCATTAAGATAGTATCCCCATCCTTTTTGAATGTTAACAGTACCTTTTCGTATCTCTTCTTTTCTTATTCGAAATAATCTTTAGGATTTGCACATTAGCCCTTTAGCTACCCTTTCTCGAGTTTCAATAATTTACCCGCTCCTATGATTTGATCTTTAATTGGCATTACTTTTTCATGCAAAATAGATTTTACTCTGTTAAGTTTACTTTACTCTCCAATCTTATATGAAAGGTAAATAAAAGAATAGTTTCTAGTGTATTATATAATCACATGAAATAAATTGAGAAGCTTTTTCAAGATCCTTAACATTAGAGAAAATTCTCACACCTCAGATATAAGTAAGAAGTGACTACTGTTAATCCTCAGTGAGGAATAGCCACTCAATTTTAACTTAATTTGCTTTTAAATGCGAATGAGATCTTAGTGATGATTACTCAAATACTCAATGAAAAGTTTGCCTATAAATACTTCCACTTCATATAACTAGTAAAATTTCAAAAAAAATAAGTGACTGTAGGAAATAATATAGTTAAAATTTAGCTCATAACTAATTGTTGCTTTATAATAATACAGTAAATTTACTCTTAAAGATTAATGAGTTATAAGTTATGTTATGATATTGTTTTATTAATTCAGACTATATTAAGTTATTAAGATTAAATTAATAGTCAAAGATTGTTTAATAAGTTGAATAAAAACTATTAAAGCAATATTTATTCGTGTTTAATAAAATTATGATATTAAATAAACTATAGTACATTTGATAACAAAGTTTTAACTTTTATAAACTGTATTAAACTATTGCAATCAATATTAATTAATAGAGCCTTAATGATTAAGTTTTGTGGGTGTATGCTACTCGGTCCATGGAGAAGTGGAATGGGGGGCGAGGTGGTTTTTTGGAGTTTTTTAGTTCACGACTTGCCACGTCATTGATTGCCACGCCAACTCACTTCAGATACGTCTACATCACGACTAAAATAATTGATGGTTTGATTTTAGTATTAAACAGTGATATGTTAAAATTAATTTGAGATTACTCATTATACACACACATGATTAAGTTTTAAAATAATCATACTTTAAAATTAACTAAAATATAATAGAATATTTTTAATAAATTAAAAGAAATATGTTCTAACTTTTTTGCTAATATCAACTCTAATTTCACTCAAAAATATATATTATCTATATTTTAACTTATAAAAAATGTAACAATTAAAATTTAATCAAACAAATGAATGTAAGGCAATCGAGAAATTCTCGGCAACTTTTCTCGATTGCCTTACATAATGCGAACAAATCAAATAATCTATGATTAAGTAAATTAAATATTATAATTGATCAATGTAAGTCTCTGTATTAATTCTTATAATTCGACGAATATTTAAAATTCTTACCAAATCTGTTAATGCAATCCTTTTTAATAATCAATGGACATATTTTGAATCTGTAAAATGCTGGAAATATATTAATTCCTTTATTATCTTGGCTTATTATAGATTCAAAAAAGTAGATTTAATGTTTAAAATTTTACCCTTTATAGAAAATTTATACATTTCAGACATTATAGAACATCTTATTGATTTTATTATAGTAAAAATTCTATGCTTAAAACTTAGTGAAGTACCAGACTTTGAAATTATTAAGATTAACTTTATCAGCCTAATTCACCTCGCTGTAATAATCTCGTTTCTATGGCAATCTCTAAAATCTAATTTCATACAGACCATGTGATTAAGATTCAACCAAGTTGTGTATTGCGTGATTACCCTTGACGCTTGACAATAACTGAAAAACCTAGGGAATTTTATCTGTTTAAGAATACTGTCCATCACATTTTCAGTGAAAACATTCAAAATTTTACCTTTTTTATCGAAGATTAGAGACTTTAAATCATTTACAGTTGTTGAGATGAGGGCATTATTTAACATTTCAAATATCCATTAAATATAAGATTGACAAAATAAATAAGAAAAAAATTTTAATTTTATAAATTCTAATGAATAAATTGTTTCAAATATATATAATTGCATAAAACATATTTACCTTATTAATTTATAAAAATAAACTTTCCAGTTTGCTTTTATTTGCCCAAATTTGAATATTCGCCATAATAAAATAAACTAATCAAAAATATACTTTTAATCTTTTTTTTTAAATATATTAATTTTAAATTTCTACAAAGCAAGAAATTTTCTATAGATTTTTCTAGCTTTAGGAATAGTAAAAATTTAAACAATTATTTATAAATATGTTACTATTTATAAATAAAGAGAAATTTTGAAAATCTTATTAATAAATTAAAAGTACATCAGAAATAATCTAAAAATTCCTTTTATTTCTATATATTCTTAAAACCATATATATTCTCTTCAATATCTCATTTGGCATTTATATTTAAAATTATCTCTATTTATAGATATTTTATTAGTTCTTATTATACTTATTACTTGAGTTGTTGTAATGATATCTTATTTTGTCAAATCATTTTTTGCTTTTATTTTTCTGTTGATTATTCAAGAATGTTCTAGGTTGGCATATTCAAATCCTGATATATTTCTTTTTTCAATGTATCTTACCAAAGTGAGAAATCGGCGATTATTTTTTTCGCTTTGAGAATTAACGAAATAAAAACAATAAATATATGCGTAATTATGTCAATGTATTTTATTTTCACAATTTTGAAAATTAAAAAAATTTAGCTCAATCTATCTTGGAAATCCTAGCCAGTTATTTCAACATAGCTTATTGGATATATCATTTTCAAAATTTCCTCAAATATAAGTGGGGTGACCAGAATATAAACAGGAGAGGCAGTTAATTTACTCTAAATGGCGTGGTCTTCAGTTTCATTTGAAGAGGTCGGTGAACTTTTTCTGGGAGTCTTTGTAGAGTTAACGGATTTCTCGGTCACCAGCAATCTTGCAAATGTGGAACATATGCGCTTAAGTGTCATATAATAAATTGGGGAAGGATGACATATACATATATATATTTGTATTATATTATTGATAAAATACGAAACATAGGGAAATTAAATAATGAAATTAAGATTAGATATTTAAAAATTTGGTCATAAGTCCTCAGCTGTTCGAATGAGCATGAACGAAAATGTTGATACTAGTGTTAAAGAGCTAACATTTGAACGATTCAACTACTTTTGTAGCTTTTAAACGATTTCTACGAATTTTATCAACATTTGAGTGTGTAGTGGTGATTTGAAGCTTGGTACTCTCAACAGTTGGTGCGAATGCTGGTAGTTATTAGGTGGAATACTGCGACGATAGTGAATAATGGTGAGTGAGAGTGGTGCTTGAGAGTGTTGATTCAACCATACAATGCTATTGGGTGCAAACTTCGTGATTCATGCTCGTTAAGGTTATGACATCTATGTGAGGGCACGAAACGGTCATGATTGGCTATAGCCACGAAGTTGGTGTCTTGAATGCGTGCAAGCGAGGGAGGTTGTGATGGTTTGGAAGGTTTGATTGATTTAAACTTAAACTTAAAAGTGCAATATGTAATAAATAGGTTTAATCACTAATCTAATCAATAACACGCTCGTCGTCACTATTCTTGCTTACTCTTGTCACTCTTGGTAGGTTCTCGATTTTTGCCAACATTTGCATCAAACGAAGCCATGCTTGATGGTGCTGCACCACCTCTTGACGCTGAAGGCCCAGAGCTTGTTCACGTCAGTCTTGGTCATGGCTTTCAGAATCTGCGAGAGGCGCTTCACGAGGTGGATCCTATAGAGTGTTAGGTATACGATGCTTACTTGCTGTCAGCCTGCTCCTATCGAAGGTGCCTCTTGCTGTAGGAGAACAACTGCTCTATTGGGTTTAGCCAGGGCGAGTATTCGGCGTTGAATAGCACTGTCACCTTGAACTTCCTGGCTGTAGCCAGCACCTCCGAATACTTGTGAATGACTGCGTTGTCCATGAGCAGCACGATCCTCTTCGACGCGAGGTTCTTGTCAGTGCGCAGCTGGCGCAGGGTGTGATAGAGGAAGTTCTCGAACAGCATGGCGTCGAACGCGCCCTCGATGACCTGACTCGAGATCAACCTGTCCTTGGTGATGGCCGCCACGAAACTCATGGAGAACTGCTGCCGCTTGGTCGCCTCTTTCGCGATTGAGAGATTCCTTGCCAAGACCCCATACTTGCCTAGGCGTTGGTGCTTGTTCGCGCACCGTTGCGATGGGTGTGTACTACTATAACGATTCGATGCAACCACTACCAGTATTCGCTATACCTGCTTGCATGACCATCTTACTAGCTTTGCTTGACTCTAAAACATCTGAAAGTTTTGTTTAAATCAGAAAATTGCTTACTTTCCTAACGATTCTTTGCATTGTAGCTGCTGCTCTTATCCCTACTCGATAGCTTTAAGCGTTTGGGAGTGATTGCCATCCTATCTTTGTTGCCCAACACACTGATCACCTCGCTGCCCTTACGTAGGTGGATTGCAACCTGAGGCTGCCAGGTTCTGAAGCAATGGAGCGAGCGCCGACGACGATTTGAGAGGGGTTTCTGGCTAGCTGCGAGCCTTTTTGGAGGAGCTGCAAATTCTGATGGCGTCGAAGCGCTTCTGCAGCGATGCGTGCTGAGCACTGCCCTCCGGGTCTTCCAGGATAGGTGATAGCTGAGTGTGTCTCTGATTACGACGATTTTCACAGGAGTGGCAGCAATGCTCTCCCCTCTCGCACCCAGGATACGCTGTTCCTAAGTGTAAGATTTCCAGCATAACTTTGCAAAGATCGATTTCGAGTTTGGACTCTCGAGAGCGGGTGGATAACTTCCAGGTGCTGTTCCTGTTCTGGAGCTTAGGCTGGTCTAGTCTTGCTTACTGGCGATTGTTGAGGAGAGTGCCTGAGGTGTAAGAGAGCTTCGTTGGTTTAGGATTGGAGGGGAAGTTGATGCCCAGCACGACCGATGTCCACTTCACTGCAGTCTTCTCCTATGGCTTCAGCTCTCTCTGCTTGATCTCTTCGTACTCCTTTGATTGCAGAGAAACCCATAGTTAAGTATCGGTTGATGAGAAACTGTGATGAGAGGGACTCTTGGCTGACTATTCGTCAAAACCTATAGAGTTCGACAGCGATTCCATGTACGAAGGGGTTTCGGGGTTTTGAAATAAATTAAAATTGAAGTAAAATTGCTATTAGACAATATAGAAGTTATCAGCGAACAGGCGTGAGTGCTGTTGATAGAGGTATAGTGTATGAAAGATTAGATATTTAACATGCAAAATTTTAATTTCACTCTCACGAACTGATTCGAAATCACTCCAGCTCATAGATCCACTCCTCCTTGTTCCCCTTCACGATCAAGTAAGCGATTGCACTCTCGAAGCAATGAGGCTTCATCACGGTTCCCATGTTGAGGGCCTTCTTTAATCTCGCCATTCTAAGCTGCAGGTGTGGTGGAAGCAAGTTCTAGGTTTGAGTCTTGCACTTGGCAGCTTTCTTGGAAACTTGACTCTTTAGGTACTGTATAGTCCCTTTGTGGACTTTAGTTGCTGGGTGAAGCAGGTGGCATATCAAGTTTTCATACCTCTTGGCGATCGCTAGCAGTTCTTCGCCCTTGCTGGTCTTGACATGATGCGCTCTAAGGGACTTGTTCTCATTCAACCACTGCTTGAGGTACGTGATGAGGCACTGATGCTGTAATGATGTTGGCTTGTAAGGTAAGCTCATAAAATGGTTTACCAACCTCTGGAACACCATTGCCATGTACCAGCCTTGCTCAAACAAGTTCTTTGCATTCGAAATCTGCTTTGACGAAGGCTAGTAAGGAAGCTAGCCCTTGCGGGGTCTCTCCTTGAAGGTTCCAGGCTTCCAGCTAATGTGAGTTTTGACGTGGATAAGCGGAACTTTGAGCAGCCAAGGTAATCGAAGATATCGGTTCAATTCGCTCATTCGTTTTAGAGACTTCAAGCGCCTCTGCACAGTGGGGATTGCTCTCGTCGAGGTATGCTGTGAAAGCATTGTTGACACTCCTTACCAGCTAGCTATTGAGGTATGACTCGAAGATGGAGCGCTTGGTCTCTTGCATCAAGCCAAGACTTTGGAGTTTACAAACTCTATCGAATGTATGACTAGGTTATGATATCTTACTTTAGGACTGCTCTTTGATTCTGCTATTTAATAAGTAAAGCATGACCTGCTTGTAAACCAAGGATTTCAGCTGGTAAATTTGCTCTGGGTACAGTTTCACGTCGAGCGTCAAGCATTCGAAGTACACCCCTTGAAGGATCTCGCCTCTTGCGAGAAGTTGGTGCTGTTTGGCTACCTATACTAGTCAAATTCAGATCAAATTACCTGCTTTGCTGGAATGGGGACATCTTGCAATGGTTTGAGAGTGCTAAGGATCTTCCAGTGAGGCTTCACCTTCAGTTGCAGCTGCTTGAAATCCCATGCCTTCTCTGGGAAGTTGAATACATCTCTCTTATCAACCTCTTGAATCGATTGCACAATCTTAGGGGACTTCACTTTATGAGCTTTCTTGTCTCTTGGTGTCGGAGCCTTCTATATTGGCTGCACATCTAGATCTTGGTTGCGCTCTTGAACGAATCCTCTTTCAGATGACAGTTAAAATTTTTATTGGAGGTGACTAGAGTCTTCTTCATCTTCAATGTTTTCAGCTGTTTCAACGTAGATTGTGAAAATTCATTTGGAATTAGCCTATGTTTAACTGAGTTCAGAACATTGTTCTATAAATGCTTTTTGATTCATTTTCTTCCACAAAAGCTAGTTCAGGAAGCACTTAAAGGCACCCAAAAATTCTAAACAGAATTATCTCTAAATCTAGATAGAATTTTGATAAAAGTACCAAGTACGAATTCAATAGTTTCGATCAGTTAAAGTTAGAAAAGTTGCAAGAAAATTTTTAACCGTCACCTGAAAGAGGGAATGCTTGCTCGAGCTTCTAGTATTCTAACTCAAGATTGACAGTATGCTAAGCTGCAATGTGCTTCTTGAGGGTCCTCTGAGAAAGCTTTTACCACATATCTCGCACTCTGCCTGCTGGAACTAACTGGCAGCATTGGTATAGCTAGTATTGTAAATGAGAGGATTTACTCTTACTTTTGCGATACTGCCCTCTGCGCTTGTCCCTTCTGCTTGCTTTGGAGGTATGGAATCATCTCACAATTCAACTTAAAATTATAGCTTTAGAGTATAGACTAGCATTACTATCTTTGCACCAAGCGCTCTCAAGAGTACCTATAGTAAGTCCTGTCAACAGCAATGAGAAGTATCGAAATTTAGCTAAGGGAACTCCTTAGGTATGGTAGATCTGTATTGGTTTTGTTGTACTTTACCTGCTTATATAGGAGGCATGACTGGCAGTGGCGTTGCAGGTGTGGAAGCATTCATGGATCCCATAGTGATGGTGGCGAGTGATTGAGCGCTTCACTCTTATAGAAGCATAATTAGTTTAGTTTAAGTTGATTGAATTTAAAATTATAAATTTAACTATATATACTTATTATAAATCACTCTTTTTCATCAATCCACCTACCCTAGCACCCCGTATCATGCCAACCAAGCATATGCTATCGTTAACAAGCATATTCGAATGCCTGGAATCAATAGCATCAATCATGTAGCGGGTATAGAGGTTTTGGAGAAGTTATCTTGAGCAAGTGAAAACCCAACACTCGAACTTTCAGATCGGTAGGTCGGCCACACAAATTTCTGATCTGGCCTCAAGACCCAACGACCCCTCCTCATTTCCCTCGGATGCACCTTGGAGTCCAACTCGACCTCTCAGATCACTCCCAAACCTATTTCTAAAAATCAGGAAGATGGTTAGCAACATTACTGATACCATTTGACTAAGAGGAAGTGGTCGGAACCGCGGATTTAGAGGGGTGGTTATTATAATAATATCGGCTAGAACCAAAACTACTAGTACTATCTCTAACGGAAAAATGAGTATGACTTATGTGATTTTGTTAAATCGGTTTTCAAGACTCCTCCTCTCCCCACCACCCCAACTCAAATGTCGCTAATACTCATGATAACACCAAGATAGGAGGAGAGCACCCGATTGGTGGTAGAAGTCGAGATAACCTACCTCGAAATGTCGGGGGCGTCCAAACGACCGTTTTGACCTAGAAATCGCCTTAAAACAGCCTCCTCGGGCCTTGGCGACACCCTAGCTCGAGCCCAGGTGATCACACGTGCCACTAATTCAATGAACATCAATTGACTATACATATAACATCAATAACAACCGATTCGAGCAGATCTGAAGCAATAGGGGGTGAGCTAGGCTTCAAATACCTGCTAGAGAGGGTCCCTTTTGGCCTTAGGAAGGGTGAAGTGGAACTTTTCCAAGACCCTCTTTGAGACATTAGCTTCGCTACCTATGCTCCTGACTTCGTGAACTTTTGGTAGGATAACGAGGTATTGGTTAATGACTCGAAAACATCAACCAGACATGCAAGAGGTGATAGGGGACGCATCAAGACCATCAGACCTTCCCGAAATACGCGTCCCTCCGCGATTTCAAGGCCAAAATTAGCAAAATGAGCTGGAATTGTGAAGATAACTACTCAAACATGCTTTGTTAAGGCTCCAACGCTCGCAAGCAACCTTTCCCCAGTGCAATAAACACCAAAGATTGGATGCCCTGGTCAGAGGACCGCTCGACAGCGAAGGTGGGCTTTCAAGGTAGGTCGTAGCCAGCCTATACCAAACACCATGATCCCGATAGACGTTAATTTAGACAAATAGAAAGCAAATAACTATTCACTGTGAGCAAGGTTTGTAAACCCCAACTTAACACTGAGCCTAGGCAGCGAAGGAATGAACACTAAACTAACTCAAACAGGTCAAGCCAAGTATCAACAACACGCCAGAGGAGCAAGCACGCATAGAGGAGCAAGCACGCATAGAGGAGCAATGCATGCATAGAGGAGCAAGCACGCATAGAGGACGCCTATAGTAGGTTAAGGAGGTGAATAGCACTTACCGTTACCAGCAAACACCAACAAGTTTAGTCTAGTTTCGCTGAGCTTAGACCAGCTCTTTAGTCTTTATGTAAGAACTTAAGCAGTAAGCCACAATCAGCAACAGTCCTGCAGAGCCCCGGCGAGAGTACAGCTTGAGAGGTCTTACGTCACTTCAGCCATCAGGGTGTGAACCCCAACACCACTGGGGGACTACTTACTGTAGCTTAGGAGTACTGTGCTTAAAAATCAAAGTCAAAGATTTTCAAAGTAAAAGTAAGCTTAAATTTTCTAAAATGAACGGCAACTTGAAATTCATAACTATAGCTAAATTTAAAACTTTTATGATGTTATTCGCGAATACCACGAAAAATCCTTGAATTTACTATAATTGGCTAAAAATAATAATTAAATTAATTCGATAAATTGGTTTTTTGTAAATATTTATTTTTATTACTTAAATTAAATTTATTTATATTATTATTATTTTTATAGGTTTAGGTCAGTATAGAGAGATGTGGGTGAACTCATATAGCACAAGCAGTTAGAGGCTGGGGTGAAACTCCCTGCGTTATAGGTATAACTAAGAGAGGCTGGGGTGAAACTCCCTGCAAACTATAGGCAAACTTAGAGAGGTCAAGTGGGTGAAAGCCCCACTTTACCACTTAAAGAAAACTGAAGTTGTTGAAGAATCTCTCGAAAATGTTGAAATCAGCCCATTCAAGCTTTCTGAGTTAATTTGGTTGAACAAGTTCATGATTACGAAAGTGTGGAAGATCATGGTGTATTGCTCTAATTTGTAAATTCTTAAGTGTTAGTGTTAGTTCCTTATTGGTTTGATTCATTTATCATTTTATTCTCAGCTTATGTCTGGGCAGATGATTAGCTGCAATTCTTGATAACTACTGATTGTTTCAAGTATAAACCCCAAAACTTTGATTTATTTGTGATTTTAATTCTTATTTTAAAATTTGAGATTTTAATTTAGATTTTATTTCTGATTTTTAGAATTAGAGGGAGTAAAAGTTTTGGGGTTTCAATAATGAATTAGCATTGTTATTTAAAAATCCTTCAAATCTAGCCATTTTATCTTTGATTGGTATTAATGAAATCTTATTAAGTGTAAATTTAGCTCCCATAGATTCTAAACTTAACAGTATCTCCTTCGAAATGTTCAATACTTCCTTAGAAATTTAGTCCATTTACTCTGTGAATAAATGAGAGTTTGCTTTGTTTATTCTTCTTTCTTTTATTTAAAATTACACTATAGTGTATCAAAATTGTGAATGCTGTCATCAGCAAGGTATAAACCCCAAAACCTATGGATAAATTCAGTTAAAATCAAGTAGAGGGTTTTAGGGGTTTTGATTGATTTCTACTTACTCTTTACTCTCGCAAATTTAGCTGTAAGGCTAGTGTAGTTCGGGAAGCACTGTAATTCACTTGCAGCACCCACTCAATGCCAGCTTCCAATCTTGACTTCCTTGCATACGAAACACTCTTTCAGAGAATTTTGTGTTTCTTTACTTGCTTCATAACCCTCTCAATTACAAAGAAACTATCAATATAGTGAAGCAAAATGCGCAGTTGCTTGCGAAGTTTGCGATCGCACAAGAGAATAGCTGAAATGATCATGAGAATTAAGGAATGAGCTTACCAAGCTTGTAGAACGCTGATGTGTTGTAAAATATCATAGTATGCACGCAGCTCACTCCCTCTGCAGCACTGATTAGTAAGTAATGCAGCCATTAAAACTATAGAGTGTAAAAGAATCAAGGGATGTGCTTACATGCAAAGTGTAGAGAGCTCATCATCATAGAGTTCGACGCCAAAGTCAGTAGTAGTTGCAAATATAGAAAAACTTACAGATAATCAAAAACAAAGTCATCTCTGCAGGCTTGCTTTGTCACGGTGCTGGTTGGAAGCATTAGCACTTCGCAACCTACGTACAACAAACATCAGTAGTGAGGCAGCTTCACTGTAGAGCTTAAAGTGATAGGATCGTGGTAGTTGTGATCATTAGTTTTTCATATTTAATTATAAATTAATAAGTTTGTAATTTAGTTATAGTGTCTGATTATAGGCTTAATAGTGAATTGCTTATATCAAGTCAACACAGGTATGCTCTTAAGAAGAATGAAGCTTGCATGATGCTGGGGTTTGGCACCACACATCCCTGGCTGCGCCAGGGAGTAGGAGCGGGGGGCGTCCTTCAAATTTACTTGTTTTATAT
The DNA here is from genome assembly GCA_000711775.1 of Oxytricha trifallax. Classification (NCBI taxonomy): domain Eukaryota; phylum Ciliophora; class Spirotrichea; order Sporadotrichida; family Oxytrichidae; genus Oxytricha; species Oxytricha trifallax. The sequence continues at coordinate 661 of ARYC01001331.1, read as the reverse complement.
CTACAGCTCTCTCTACTCTCAACTGGTACTGGGAATCGCTGTTTATTAATATTGACTGATACTGATAGTTATAATTAAGAATTTAACTGAAACATCCAAATTCGATTAGTGTAGTATGAAATTAAAATACGTTATTAAGTTTTAATACGAAACTTGCAACTTCTCGATTGCGCAAAAGTTGAGAGCTGGCAGCGCCGGAGTGAAGTGGCTCGATCTTCATCACTACTGCTCACTACAGATGTTTCTTCATATCAGACTGTGCGTCTCATGCTGGTTCACTCATCTATCATACTGGATTCTCTGATTCGTACTGATAACTCATCTAGGATTTTCTCGAGAAATTGATTTTTTCAAAATCTATTTCAATAATTTCTCGAGAAAATCCTAGATGAGTTATCAGTACGAATCATGAGAATCCAGTATGATAGATGAGTGAACCAGCATGAGACACACAGTCTGATATGAAGAAACATCTGCAGTGAGCAGTAGTGATGAAGATCGAGCCACTCCACTCCGGCGCTGCCAGCTCTCAACTTTTGCGCAATCGAGAAGTTGCAAGTTTCGTATTAAACTTAATAACGTATTTTAATTTCATACTACACTAATCGAATTTGGATGTTTCAGTTTAATTCTTAATTACAACTATTAGTTAATATGAATA
>ARYC01001330.1:0-102098 GCA_000711775.1 Oxytricha trifallax | reverse complement strand
CTCTTTACTTTAGCTGAGTGAGTATAAGACTTCATGCATGTTGTGCACTCATATCTACCATCTACTTTATCATGCTTGAATTAGATCTTAGCTCTACCAGAGTGTACCTCTTTGATGTGCCTCTTCAAGCTAGACTCAGCTGAGAAGAAATTTTAGCAGTCTTCACATTAAAATGTTTTAATTTTTTCTATTGGTTGCTGTTCTATTTCTTCCTCAACCAATTCAACTTATGTTTAAACTCCCATCTCAGCACTCTACTTCTTGTTTTAAACTTAAATTTTAACGACCTCAGCTTCAAACTCTAGAGCTCTTAGCTCTACCTCCTTTTCAATATAAATTACTTCTGGTTTCTTGGAGGAGCCAAAGTTGAGCAATGATTAACCTGTTCCAAGAGAACCTGCCTTACGATTTAAGTTAGCCGCCATGTTTAAATTCAATTTTAAATTTCTATTATTAATAAGTAAAAACCTCACTGGCTATACTAACTTTGTATAGGAGCTGGCACTGCAACAACAATGGTTGATTCTTAGGTGTTAGACATCATATTTATACTTAGTTTATAACTATAGATTTTCTAATTTTATGCTTAATATTTTTAATTTTGGTACCAACTGAGAATAAATTCAGGTCGGTACTGGTACCAATTAGGTTTTGAACCATTTTGGAACTTTTCCATTAAAACCTCATTAGTTTAAAACTAGGTACTAATTAAGTTTTAGATCTATTAAATTGGTACAAATTAAATTAAACGGAATTAGTACCAGTACTAATTAAATTTAAACAAATTTAGTACTAATTTAATGGAACTAAATTGATAAAAATGGAGTCAATCTCTGAAGTTTGTTACAGCTTCTGCAAAATTTCTCCACGTATCTTATCAGGGTTGACCTCCTATAAGATGCCCATATTTAATAGTAAGATTTTAAACAATAAGATCCAGAAGTCTATAAGTTATAATTTGAAATTCATTAATAGGAAGATGGACAAAGATGGAATTACTCAATGATCAAATGAAAAGAGTCGAGGCTCAAGAAATGATATCAAGATTCAAGAAGTAAGGAAGATCTCTATCGATACCTAACTTTACATGGTAAGATAACTTGATGACTATTAACATATTATACAGTTGGTTTATTCCTTCTACGATGGAAGGTACCAAAATTTCATTCTTGAAAGCAATACTTTGTGAGGAGAAGAAAGCTTTTAAAAATAAAGAGATTAAGTTGATAGAAATACCAAACTACCCAGAGATTTCAGTCACTAATCTCTACGAGGATGCGATGAAAGATGAAGAGTTGGAAGTTTATCTTCCAACTCAGAAACAACTCTCTAACAAACTTCCAGAAAGGAGCTTCTTCTTTGGTGTTCTTGGCACTTTAAGAGAGATCTATCTCAGAGAGATCATGAAGAAGCTCACAAGAAACGCTACTCTATTTCTCCTGAAGATTAAAAGAAGCAAGGCATACTAATAAGCGAGACCTGGCTTGCGGAGGTTAAGAATCATCCTTATCTTTCAAGTAAACTATGACATATAACTTTGTAGGAAAATCTGGCACTGGCATATATCTTATGAAAGAGCATGCAAAGGTTCACAGTGAAAGAAAGTCGCAGACAATTTATGAGGTGAGCAAGAGGCTTTATAAAGATGTCTAAAAACCAGATGAAATGAACATAGATGCAGGAGCTGGCACTAAGAGAAGAAATATGGGTCCAAGCAAGTCATAAGAAGAGGAGAATAAAGAGAAGCCAAACCCCTTTATGGGTTAGTTTAATATGTGAATATATTCATTCGTTTAAATCTAAAACTTATTTATAAACATTCATTCTTCCCTCTCTCTCACAGATTGTTGTCTTATCTACGCTCACTCTCTTACAGCTGCTTTGAATTAAGTCTACTGTATCGATGGGCAAGTCATGCATAAGATGATACAGCAGCAGCTTCTTGTATTGAGTCTTGATTTAACTCTAGTAGAATTCAATTCCATTAAATTATGGGCTATAAGGAACGTTGTATACAGGAGTTATGTTTAGCTCTTCATAAGCTTTCTTAGACTCCTTAGTCTTATGAACTGAGAGGTTATAAACAAACAGGATGATATCTTGGTTTCTATACTTCTCTCTGAGCTTATGTAGGAACTCTATATACTACTCTCGCTTATTAGAGCGAGGGTGAATCACATAACTCTCTAGGCCTGAATCTTCACTTATACCAGCTAAAATTGCATGGGTGACTACCTTCACTTTTTAATCATAGACTTCTATATTATCATACTTCTTATACCAAAACTTATTAATAAAGGTGTTGAGCGTAAACACAGCTTCATCAGCGTGTATGAACTTGATGTTCTTATCAATAGACCTTTGCATTTAATCATATATATAGTTTAAATTATTACTATAAAATGGCAGAGTAAAGTCGATCACTCTCTTCACTCTGTTGACAGTCTTGAAAGTAATACCATTTCTTCTATAAATATTTGCTATAGTCTAAGGAGAGATACGCATGTCAGGAAACCTGCCATGAAACATCACAGCTCGCTAGTCTAATGGAAAATGTGCCCAATACTTCAAAGTCTTAGAGTCGCAGAGGAAGTCAATATGAGTCTGAGAGAACTTTTATTTTCTTGCAAGATGCGTTAAAGAACCAGAATTATAATGCTAAACATCTAGCAAGCTGTGATACCTAACAGTTGAGGCACTCTTGTGTAATAACTTTGCTATAGCTGCATAATTTAGTACAGGTTTGGCTTAGTCTATATTAATACACGTACCATACCTTAGCTTAAGCAGTAAATCTAAATATTTCTCATCATTAATCGACCCTAAATTTGGCTAATTTCTATTTCTCATTTTGTAAATTGGCCTAATTTCTCTAATAACCCCAATAAGACCCCAACTATACCCTACAAATCAAAGCACTTATAAACCTCACTAAGGGGTTTTGGGGTTTTGAATCAAGATGTCAGCCAGTTATAACCCGGGGACAGAGCTCATAGAATTCGACTAGAGTGACTTAAGCTGGAGAAAAACGCTTACCGGTCCCACCTCTACTGGGAAACATAATTAATATATTAATTAATTTTAAAACTTAATATAGTAATAAGTATTCGTATTGATCAGAAGCAGGTGAAGGTGGACCACTCACATAGAATGAAAGTTAAAAATAACATATCTTTAATTTTTTTTATAGTGGTCCTGCCTGGTAAGACCACTGGTGCAGCTGGATTGGGGCTTCGCATAGTGTCAGAGGGGACTTAAACGATGAAAATGATGATGAAGAAGAAGATGACGATGAAGATGAGGAAGAATAGCACTAAACAGAGATATTTCCATTTTTGAATTTGATAATAAGTTTTATTATTAATGTAATTAGAATAATTAATAATTAAAGTTTTCGTATTATAAATTATAATAATATTCTTTATATACTTACTATTAATTTTATATCAAGAATCAGTAATTAAAAATGCATAAAAGAAAGATAAATTATAATAAACATAATTTATAATTTGAAATTAAACTAAATTTGATTATATTTTAAATGTTTATTTTATTGCTAAATTATTGGTATTATAAATTTATATAATTGTAATGTAAATTTAAATTTGCATTCAACTCAATTAATCAATCAATAGAATTATAGTAATTCCATAAAAAAACTTAAATTTCCTCGGTAACATCCCTCATATTTATTTTTTAATTATCAAAGGATACGAAATGAAATCTTTTGAACATCAAGGACATATTAATTAAAAATTTTGGATAATTTATTAATATGTTTTCAAAGCATTATAAATTCAAACAATTACAATAATTTCATCAGAAAGTTAAAGTATTATTAAAAAACTAGAAAGATATTAAATTAAAATAGGACAGCACTTAAAATCAAAATTCAAATGAACCCTAGATTACTTCATATATTTTAAAAATATTTCATAGTAAAGCATTTAATGACAAGATGTGTGAAGTTCAATTTTAAATTTCATAATTTTTGAAAATAATATTGTCAATGATAGGGAAAACTTTAACAAAAATTATAGATAATTTTGGCAATCTCATAGAATAAATTTCAATTACAATATAAGAATTTAATTGATTCTAAAAGATAGATGAACTTCGAAAAATAAATAATTCAAAATGCATAATATCTGAATTGCCTTCTGTATTAAAATTTTCGATTAAAATTAATTGAACGCATCATATTATAGCGGCTAATCAAGTAAAAAATGTAAAGAGAAAAAAAATCAAGAAACATAATAATTGCCCAATCAAAACCCCAAAACCCTTTCAGTAGTTTGATTGAGTTTTTTATTGATAAAAGTAGACTATTAGTTCATAATTTATTAGGGTTTTAATAGGGTTTATGTAGGGGTTTAATGTTTAAATATTAGTATTTTAAGTTAGTATAACAAGGTTTGGGGTCAGTTTATGACAGCGAGTATATAGATTTATTGTTTAAGTTGCGATATTGTTGTGATGAATATAGTGAATAACTCAAGCCTGTTCTGAATTATACGTCTATAGCAAGGTACTCCATAAATCTCCAGCAACTGTGAGGTCTCACTGTCTATTAGCATTGAATTTAAAGAGATAGCATCTTAATTCTAGCCTAAGAGACCCTTAAAATTTTAGCAGCATCATCTTGAATATCTTATTAATGATAAGACTCTTAAATCTGGGCTCATTTCTCTCTAGCCTAGAGGGCTGTGATGTTTCATCGCCAATTTCCTGAGCTTCACATCTCTGCTTAATCTATAGCGAACATATATAAAAAGAATGGAATATTTTACAAGACAGTTAATCGCATCAAGAGAGTGATTGACTTTAATGTTCCATTTTATAAGACTAATTTAAATTATATATTTGATTTAATGCAGAGGTCTTAAGTATCGCTGATGAGGCTGTATTTACATTCAATACCTTTATATCAAGGTCTTGGTACAAGAGGTATAGTAATATAGAAGTTTATGACTAAAAGGTTAAGGTTTAAACTCATGCTATTCTTGGTGGAATAAGTGAAGATAGTGGCCTCTAGACTTATGTTATTCACCCTCGTTCTATAAAGACTGAATATTATATTAAGTTCTTGCAATAACTCAGAGATAAGTACGCTGACTAAGAGATTATTCTATTCGTTGATAACTTATCAGTCCATAAAACTAAAGACTCAAGAAAGGAATATGAAAGGCTAAATATAACACCTGTATTTAATGTTCCTTACACCCCTTAGTTCAATGGAATTAAATTATATTGGGGTTTATTGAAAGGTAATTTTAAGAAATTGCTGTTATATCATTTGATGCACGACTTGAAGATAGATACAGTAGATTTTATTAAGAGTGCTGCTAAAAGAGTTAGTGATGAGAAAGCTAAAGTGTGCGCAGAGAAGGGAGATTTTGTGTTTATAAATAAGTATTAGATTTAAACGAATGAATATGTTCACATATTAAATTTGCCCGTAAAGTGATTTGGCTTCTCTTTCTTTTCTTCATCTTAAGGCTTGCCTGGTCCCATGTTTCTTCTCTTGTGCCGGCCCCTGCATCTATGTTCATCTCCTCTGGCTTTTAGAAATCTTTGAAGAGTCTCTTACTCAATTCATGTTTTACTTGAGACTTTCTCTCTCTGTTTAATTTGCTGCGCTCTTTCATCATGTATATGGCAGTGCCATGTTTTTCTATTAAGTTAGAAGACTAAGCTTACTTGATATTAATGGATGCTTCTGTAGTTCCTAGAGCCAGGTGTCGCTTATTTTAATACCCTCTTCAGGAGAGATGCTGTATCGTTTCTTATGAGCTTCTTATATAACTTCATTTAAGTACTCAGGTTTCAGAGTTGCAAGAACAGCAAAGAAGAAGTTTCTCTCTGGCAACTTATTAGAGAGATGTAGCTTTGATGGAAGGTAGAGTGCTACGTCCGGATCGCTCATAGCATCGTCATATAGGTTTGTCACTGATATTTCAGGGTAGTTAGGTATCTCTATTATCCTAATTTCATTAGACTTAAAAGCTTTTTTCTCTTCACTCAGTAAGGCTTTTAAGAATGAGATTTTAGTTCCCTCTTAAGTCAAGAACAATTCAACTATAATGGATTTATTAATGTTACTTAAGAATTTACCTTGCTATACCAAATATCTATAAAGGTCCTCTTTACTTCGAAATTTCTCTATTAAATCTTGAGATTTAATTCTCTTCATTGCATCATTCATAGACTCCATCTTGCTTCTTCTTTCTAGAAATGTTAATGAAATTTAAAATTATGGATTCATTCTAAGTTTATTAAAATCTTTCTACTAAATAGGGAGGACCTACTGGAGGTCAACCTTGAAAAGATATGCGGATAAGCATTGAAATACTTGCTCCAATCACAGATTGATTTCCATTTTTATCAATCTATCTCCATTAAATTGCTCCTAATAATGTTTAATTATTTTAGGAGGTCGTCCAAATTAAGTTCAAACTTTATTAGGAGTTAAATTTTAAGGTTAAAACTTAATTAGGAGCATATTAAATTCAAAAAAGTTTAATAACTTTACCTCCAAATTAAGTTCAAACTTGATTTGGAGGACCTCCTAGAGAAACAAAACTTCATTAGGAGTATTTTAATTTACTAAAATGTATAAAATTCTCATAAAATATGTCAACTAAGAGTCTTTTATGGTTAGTTCATTTTCTTACCTCTCAGCAAAGAATCTACCAGAGTGCCTTATACTCTCCTATTATAGTGTATCAAGATATATTTTATCATTATTATAATAAAATATATCAGTAAACTAAAATGAGCGTTAACCTTTTGAGAAGAGCGGCATTACTTGGATCAAGTCAATAAAAGTTATCATTCCAGCAACCAAGAAAAGTAGAGACCAGAGACGCTTGTACTCAGTGATATCCTACTTATGACAACTTTGACCAGTCTAGCTTTGAGATTTAAATCTAAGTTAAGTTGGAGGTTATCATAGAAGCTGTGCAAATTGAGGAGGAGGTTAAACAACCCGCCATAGAGCATTAATAAATACCAGCCAAAGTTGACTATTAATGCAAATAATGCAATAAAGTTTTCCTTACAAGTCAACTTATAAGAGACACTTGAGAGATATACACAACGATATGCCAAGGTTATATCTCAAGCATTAAAAGAAAAATGGGAAGTATGTCTGTGGAGAAGCCATATTCTCATACAAGAGACCTCAAAGTTCATTTGAATAAGCATAATCAAAGTTTTGTATTTATTCATGAACCTACAGGGAATAGATTCCTCTAAAAGAGAAGATCAAGAAACCCAGTGGAGTCATTTAGAGTTGAAGTCTAGAAGTAAGTAAAATGAAGAAAGCAGCCAAGAACTTTCCAGTCTCTGAGATCAATAAAATCATGGTTAAAATAGAGGAAATGAAGATCCCCATATTAAAAATTATTGACTTAGATTCTTGCCTAGAAAGCTACCTCACTCTTGAAGAAAAAATAGAGAAGAGAGTCATACAGATGACTAATATGCTTACAAGATATATCCATTCAATTACTTCCTTGCTAATGACAAGTTCCAAATGGAATTTGCTTATGAGTATTATGCTCTTTAAAAGGCAAAGTTAAATGAGTGCAGGCATATCATCTCGCTTGATGCTATTTTACTTGGTAAAGATCATGTAGCCTTCAGGCTTCCTTTACTTGAAATGACTTAGAGAATTCTTATCTGACAATAGATGTCAGAGATAAATTAGCTAGATAGTATAGCAGATAGTTGAAGGGATTGAAGAGCTTCACAAGCTAGGTTATGTTCATAGAGACTTAAAGCTAAAGAACATTATGATGGGTTTAGCCTCTTTGAGTTTATATTATTGACATCAACAGAGCTCAAAGAGTGCAAGCCTCTGCATAGGAAATGTATACGGCACTCCTGGATATTTCCCAGAGAGAGAGGATTGGAGAGATGGAGACACTTAATGGGATATCTGGACTCTAGCAGTTATATTAATAGGGAGCGACATGCCAGGAAACGATTACTTTAGCTGCAGGGGTGAGAGATATTCTAAGCAGAGAAATAAACAATATCTCGATAAAAATAAAATAAATGGAGGTCTCAGAGAACTTGCATACTCAACTATTATCAAGACAAGCTAAGAGAATTAACAAACAATAGAAACAATCAAATATCAACTTAGAAAGATAAATTTCAGAGAACTGCCATATGACTCTCAGCTTATGTTTGTGTGAAATATTTTAAAAATTCGCTTGTTATACTCACTTAAATTACTAATATTTAAACATTAAACCCCTACATAAACCCTATTAAAACCCTAATAAAGTATGAACTAATAGTCTACTTTTATCAATCAAAAACTCAATCAAACTACTGAAAGGGTTTTGGGGTTTTGAATGATTAAATTGATGAATACACTTAAAATCAGTCAACTTAAAGTAAGAAAAAGTTACAAATAGAGAACTTTAAATTTGATCCAAAAGACGAAATTCAGATCAAGGAGCCCTTCTCTATATAATAGAGTTTTTCATAAATTCCAGATTTATTATAATTTTATTTAATGTCTGATAATGAAAATTCTATTATAAATTCTGCTGATTATCAAATTAAATGTTCTGCCTCATAAAAAAACTAAAACAATATCAATTAAAATATATTTGAATATCAAGAATAAAATAATGTTAATGGTGATTTATTAGATTGTGAATTCAGCAAGCTTATAATGACTAATTTGAAAACTTTGACATTGAAGAAAATAATCAAATTAAAAATTTATCACTTCATTAAATGTAAAATAAGATCTTCAAAAAGATTAAAATGAATTAAATTTATTATTCTAAGATAATTACTTTAAAAGATAATTATTGAAAGAGCAATAGGCTTTAAGAGTTCTAGCTCTTTCAAAAGAAGAATATATTAAAAATTTCTAAAAAATTCATATCCTAAAATATTCTTGGACAAATTATTTGATAAAAAATTGAAAAAGACTTTCTATAAAACATAAAATAAAAATATCATTTAGAATTCATCCAAAACTAATTTTGAAATATTTTTAATATACTATTAAATTTCAACAGATACAAAAATTATTTAAATAAATAGAAATCAATGAGTTTAAAGAAAATCATTGATGAACTGAAAAACTTTAGTAACATTAAGATACTTGCAGTGGATTATATTAAAGATAAGTAAATCTTAAGTATTATTTATTTAGAGTTGGCATGAATACTTCGTTATTCTTTATAAGAAAATTTTTTAATGCATAAATATGGGGAAATAATTTTTAAAAAATCCTTCCTGAGATTAATTACATTTTAAAGTTATTGATATAACATAATGTAAAGCATGTTATTATTATAAGTTTAAGTCCTACAACGAAAAGTATGCTCTGCCATTATAACTCTATCAAAAAGATTCTAATAGTTTGATTGATAATTTAAATTAATTTTTTTTAATGAAAGTGATTCCAAACAAATACTAATCGTATATAAAATAAATGCTCAACACAAATTTAACTTATCATTACATAAATGAATAATATGATTTTCATTTCCTTTCAAGTGAATATTTTTATTAAAAATTTTTTTTTAAGATCGGTATCATGAAAACGCTTTAATACATGAAAATTACATATCAGATCAATATATATTTATGAGAATGTTTGGATCCTATAATAATGGGAAATTATTAAAGATTGATCCAAAAAATAAAGAAATTTTTTATAAACAACTTATATTGATATATAATCGATCATTTTGCTCAAATTTAAATTAATTGATAAAATTATTGTTTAATTTTTTAATATAAATTAAAATACAGTATTATTCATTTAATTTATATAAAAAAACAATCTTTCTGAATAATTCTTTCAAAAATAACAAATTATGTCAATTTTTAATCAAATAAATAATTGAAATGTAGATGCTTCTCTATTGAAGTTGTTTTTATTTAATTGAAAAAAAAATCTAGTTAAATTTGAATTTAAAAAAATGATAATCTTGAATCCCAATTTAGTTATAGTATCATTTTTTTTTAGAGATTCTAAATCGTTTCTTGTGAGCTTCTTAAATTACTTCGTTTAAGTACTCAGGTTTAGGAGTTCCAAGAACACCAAAGAAGAAATTTCTCTCTGGCAACTTATTAGAGAGTTTCAGCTTTAATGGAAGGTAGAGAGCATCATCTGGAACACTCATAGCATCATCATTGAGATTTTATACTGATATTTCAGGGTAGTTAGGTATCTCTATCATCCTAATTTCATTAGTCATAAAAGCTTTTTTCTCTTCGCTTAGCAATGCTTTTAAAAACGAGATTTTTGTTCCTTCCAGGGTTGGAAAGAACAATCCAACTATGGTTAATAAATTAGAATTAGTTAAAAGTTTACCTTACTAAACCAAGTATCTATAGAGGTCCTCTTTACTTCGAAATTTTTTCTATTAAATCTTGAGATTAAATTCTCTTCATTGCATCATTCATAGACTCTATCTTGCTTCTTCTTTCTAGAAATGATAATGAAATTTAAAATTATGGATATCCATCCTAAGTTTATTAAATTATTACTACTAAATAAGGAGGACCTACTGGAGGTCGACCTTGAAAAGATATAAAAACATTAAAAAACTTGATCAAAGTTTCACAGATTGATTTCCATTTTTATCAATCTATCTCTATTAAATTGCTCCTAATAATGTTTAATTATTTTAGGAGGTCCTCCTAATTTATTTAAATCTTAATTAGGAGGTTAAATTAAAGTCCAAAACTGTATTAGGTGGTGCATCAAAAAATTAAATTTTTTTACTTCCCCTCCTAAATTTACTAAAACAGATTTAGGAGCACCACCTAACTTCCCAAAACACATTTAGGTGGATTTTAATGAATAATATTGATGAATAGAATAATAATAATCTCTAAAATTAAGAAATATTAAACAAATGTTTCGCACTTTTTCTCATTAAACCTATCTAAATCTTTGAGAATATGCTTTTACTCGTTTATACAGGTAAAATTTAAACAACCTGTATAATTATTTACATTATTAAATAAACAGCAACTTATTAAAAAAAGCGGCATAGCTTGGCACGAGCCAGCAAAAACTTTCTTTCATGAATTAAATGAAAATTGAGACTTGCGATGCCTCTACCTTATACGAATCTGAAATTCTCTAACGTTAGGACTCAGACTTTGAATAACAATTCAGTTGTTAAATAGAAATGCAGAGCTATAAAATTCAATGCGAAATCCGAATAAAAATGGTTGAAAAAAAGAAATTAAGGCATTATATTTATGTTAAGAGTTTGAGAATAACTTCACTTATAAATCTGCTCTTAATCGTTATATCATAGAGCAACATTCTAACATGCCCAAGCTCTATCTTAAGCATGATAAGATAGATGGAAAATATTTCTGCTCTTATTGCAATAAGCAATATAATCATTCAAGGGGTTTAAAAGTTCACCTTTAAAACCATCATGGCAAGAAGTTTGAAGTCATAGATCCTGAGACTGGTGAGGTCTTCCTTCAAAAAAGAAAGCCAAGAGACCCTTTAGAAACTTTGGAACAAAGAGTAAAGAAAGAAATTAAGTTAATTAAAGCAGTGAGAAACCTCCCTGCTTCTGAGAGAATGAAAATCACTCTGTTAGAAACAAGAACCAAAGCTTCCAATTTTAAATGTAATTGACCTTGAAGAATGTAAAGAAAGGTATCTAATACTTAATGACAAGTTAGAGAAAAAGGTCATATATGATAAGCAGTTTACTTAAAAGATTTATCCATTCAACTACTTCAAATGCGATGACAAGTATCAAAAGGAAATCGTAAATGAATACCAAGCACTTACGAGGTCAAGAGATAGACAAAGCAGATTTATATTGAGACTACATTTGAGATTAAAGGATACCAGAGGAGTTGCCTCTTATTCTTATAATAATAATAATAATAATAATAATAATAATAATAATAATAATAATAATAATAATAATAATAATAATAATAATAATAAAATAAAATGGTGATAATAATAATAATAATAACAATAATAATAATAATTATAAAATATCATACTATACATAATATTGATAATGATATAATAATAATAATAATAATAATAATAATAATAATAATAATAATAATAATAATAATAATATGATCACATTGAGGTCTCTGGGGACCCCCGATCGAATATATGTTTTTATATATGTAAAGGTCAAGCCCTTTTAAGTATATATGAATTTAAGATATTTGTCAACATCTTAGTAATTCAATATTTTCAATTCGTAGTGTGAAACTCCGTCAGTTCTATGCCTCTGATATTCCGAGTCCTCCATATGAGTTTTTCTTTGTCTTTGTTCTTAAACTTGATCTTTCCTTTTCTGATGTTCTTGTTTCTTATTATGTCTAATCTCATGTTTTTATGGAGTCCTCTGTAATAGTAGGTCTGTTGCTCTCTGTTAAGTTATCTCCTGAGTTACTTATTGGCTTCAGCTTTTTTGAGTCTTATTCTTTTCCATTGCTAGTATAGTACTTGTAGATTTAGTTCATCTCGTGAGTCTATTAAGTCTATATTTTAATTGTATGGTAGTGGGTCAGGATTCTAGATTAAAATAAGTTTTTCCAGGCTTCTGAGTTTGTTATCCCAAGCATGTGTTATTATAGAATTACTATATAGTATTCTATGGTAGAATTTGTATGGTTGTTGTTTGATTATGGTCGGGATATTGGAAGAAGTTTAGGTTCTGGTCAGATTCTGGTCAAATATACTGGTCTGTGACGTATTAGGAGTATTACTATTTAGTACTGAGAGGGATGAAAAGTCTTCCATATTTAGTACTGAGAAAGATGGGGAAGGTGTAGAAGGGTGTATGTTTGTTTCTTTTTTCTCTTCCTGTTCTGTTATGGCTTCTCTATCTTCTTCTTCATTTTCTAGTCCCAAGTTAATTTTTACTTATAAATTAGAGTCTTTACTTGACTGTTATGTTGTTTTTGGTATATGTATTTCCTCCATTTTTTAAGGGGTTTGGCCTTAAGTTGATTGGAGTGACTTGGGAGTAGTGACCTATTGAATATGGGAGCTATAAGTCTCTTACTTTTTTGAGTTGAAAAATCTTTGAGTGTAGGGTGTTTTTTGATAAGATTGTTACTTATCGTTCTTGTAGAAGAAGGTTTAGTGTCTGTACGCATAGTGTTCTTACATCTCTTTCTCGTGGATCAGTTTTTACTTAAGTTTTCTGTTGGCTACTTCCTGTTGAAGTTGCTTTGGGACTTGGGTTTTTCTATCTAAGTAGTATCTTTCTACAAAGTCTAGATCCTCTTCTAGTTTGTCATCTTGCCATTAGTCTGAGTCTGTGTCAGAAAACTGATGGTAGAAGTGAGACTTTTTTTATTCTCTAATTTTTAAATCGATTGATTCCCAATGTGAGGCTAGATCTGGGTTTAAAACCCAGTCACGGAGGAGCGCTCTTTCTTCCAAGATTTCTTGGTGGCTCTATGGTTTACAGAGTATACTTTCGTTTTTTCGCGGGGGTCTTTCATTTGCTGCCCCAAGTTTAAAAGTTATTCCGAGGTAGTCATTGTATTGTACCTCATACTCTGTAGCCGGGTTTTTGTAGTAACCCTGGTCTTTTAGGAATTTTTCGTATCGCTCGTGAGATAGGTCCGTCGTCTCACAAGTTAATTCCTTATTTAATAATTCTTATTCTTATAAATGTTTGCAAAGGCATTGAAGACCTGCATACTTTAGGATATGTTCATAGAGACTTGAAGCCTGAGAATATTATGCTTGACTTTTCACCTCTCATAGTAGTAATAATTCATTTGAATAGATCATAAGGAGTTAAAGCTTCAGGATTTGGCAACGTTTATGGTATTCCTGCATACTTTCCAGAAAGGGAGGACTGGAGATGGTGATAATAAATAGGATATATGGGCTCTAGCAGCAATAATTGCTGAATGCAATATGCCAAGAAATGATTACTTTAGCTGTAAGAATATGAGAAAGATTCAAAGGAGAGTATACAGCAATATCTAGAATTAAATAAAGATAAAAGGTAAAATCAAAGATATGGCTGAGTTTATAATCATTAAGCCTAACTATAGAGCGGGTCATACAATAGACTAAATTGTAAGTTGGATAGGAGAAATAAAGTTTAGAAAGTTGCCTCATGATGGCTAGGTACTCTATTAATGAAAATTAAAATTAAAACACCTCTAATATAGCTAATTTACATTACATTTAAACTATAAACCCCTACTTAAACCCAATTAAAACCCTAATAAAGCATGAACTATTTGTCTACTTGTATCAATCAAAAACTCAATCTAACAACTGAAGGGGTTTTGAGATTTTGAGTTCCCGCTGCTTATTACTATTGTAGTAGCTACTATTAATGATGCATATTTTATATTTAAGCTGTTGACTAAGCTGAAGGGTTGTTTGTGGATGTCGCATAGAGTTTTTTAGAACCATTCAAATGATTTCCACTGGTATTTGACATAAAATTAGGATTCTAAAAAGATTAGGAGCTGCCCATTGAGTTCATAAATTAAGCCTGTAATTAATTATGCAATCCACTTCCGTTACTATTTCCAAAGTTATGTGAATGTGAATTTGCCTCTTAAAGGTGCAGAGCTTTTCCAGTAGCACTTCTCTTAATTAGCTTTTAGTCGTTATTAATAGCAGTTTAAACATGATTATTATTTGATTACTGACTGAATTCTTTAAAACTTTATCTATTTTGACCACTTAATCTCTTGCTTTCAATTGACAACTCTTTATTATTAGAGCTAATATGATGATTATTGCTGCCCTTTCTCTGCTGTAAATTAGTGATACTTCTATAGTTGTTTGCATTTTGAGTAAAAGAAGTTTGTGAGAAAGAGAGTTATCTACCATTGGCTGAAGTTGAACTCATAGGAATACCACTGTTAACAATTCCTCCAGTAGCTTGATGAGTGTTTGAATTTGGCATCATCATTAGAACTTAATTTGACTCTAAACTCATTCTGTTCTGATTTAGAATCATCTACTAGTGCTATTAATGAGCATTGTTATTTACACTTGAATTACCCATTATATGATGATTAGTGGATTTCTTGGAGTGAGTTGATGATTTATTAGGAGTTTTATTTGCGCTTTGAATAGAGTGAGGATCTGAGTGCTGAGTTTGATCGAACTACCCCCTGATCTTTTGTTTCAATGATTCGAATTATTTCTTCTATGTCCCATTCCTGGAGTTGTTAATTTGGTCTTAAGAGGATTAGCTTGCTGGATTGTTAGCACTTTAAGTCATTCCATCCCTGTTGTAGCCAGGTTGGAAAGAACTAATTGACTGCTTTGCATCCTCATACTTATCACTGCTCTTCACATGGAGGTTGTATTTCTTGTTGTTGCTTTGCATTGTGTTCATGTCAAAAGTGTGTTGGCTGGGGAGAGACACCATGTTTTGATTGTTGTTCTGTCCTCCTGTGTTATTAACTGTTATTAATTCATCACAAATTATATACAAAAATGCAAAAATAAAAAATAATATAATTTTCGTTTACAATAATTCTTAAATAATATAGAAAAGAATCTTATGAAATTATAATTTTTTAATAATAATTATTTAGTAAAAATATTAAACATCCTTTATGTTTAAATTGTGGGTAATTACTCTAAGTGTTTCTTGATTTAATCATAGTTGTTGGTGTTAGCAAGCAACCTGTCTTCTGTACTTGTCAACATAATTTGTTGAGCATTCTAATTTTTAATGCCTCCAGGTCCGCCTGTGCTTTCAAGACTCTTTCTCCCCTGAGAGAGTAGACCCTGGATGTTGTCATCGAGTGTCTGGAATATTATCTTGTTTGCATCTGGAGAAGCGAATCTTTCATCTGCAATGCCAAAATCATCACAATCTTCACCTGTCACTAAGTCATTCAAATAACTTAATAAATATATAAAAAAAACTATAAATATTTATATATTGTGATTGTCAATATGGTCATTGAATTCGGGTGGTTTGAGAACTTATGAAGGATTTAATTTTTAATGAGAACCTTGTGATAGAGTCATTACATCAGTATTCAAGTCTTGCTTTGATTAATTATTATAAACATTCATATAAATTTATAATAATATGACTTTGATCTTTGCTAATGAAGTTAATGATGGACACTGCTCTTTTTATTTGATGAATTAAATCCATGTGAGTTTATTGTCTCATAATGCTGTTAGCTCATGGCTAGTTGCTGCTGAGGTGGTAGGTTTTCCAATAGTTTCTGATATTTAAAAATAATCAATAAATTTATTATTGTGGATATTGCTCATTCCCTCCACTAAGATACTTAGTATGAGCATTTTATTAGTAAAAATATATAATAAAATTAAATTGCTTAGCATTTTGCATATTTTGGATGTTTTAAGTAGATTTTATGCTTTTCTATGTAGAATTGCTGACAATTTATTAATTCCTGCTTGATGTGGTAAGCGTATTTGAAGCATTAGATGTTGCATAGTTCTGTTATTAAGGCATGGGTGAGGCATTTTTACGTTATAATTGTTGCTGTTATAGGTTCTAGTTGTGCTGTTTGATACCTGCTGCTCCGTTAGATAATCAAATATAAGTAACTATAATATTAAGCATGAATTATTTGAATTTAAAATTTATATAAGTTAATTTAAATAGAACCAAATTACTTATTCATTCACTCACTGAAAATAGATGTAAAGAACCATAACTTCTTCGTTTAATCAAGTAAAAAAAGTAATATCTATATTTTCTTTGTGCTATTATTGATTTTATTACGGGTTAAATCTATTATTTTAAAAATAGTTTAATTTTTATTCTTAGAGATTGAGAATATTGAAATCTTTTTCTAAAATTAAAACTAATAAGAAACTTTCATCGCTAACGAGATTGTACTAAATTTATACTTTGTTGCACACAAAAATTTTAAACATCAATTAGTTAATATTATTCAATAAAAGAGTTGATCGCTAAATTAGATTAATTAAGCAAAACTGAATAAAATAAAAATATATGTGACTAATAATTTGTAATTCAGATAATCTTAATGAAATCTTTCTTCTCTATATTTAGTAATTTTCATATTTTAATCTACGCTAGCATTATTAATTTCTTTAAATTTTCTAATATTAGTATTTTTTTAACATTAATAATCTAGTGGACTTCTTCATGCTTGTTATTTAAGACACAGTCGGCATGACTAGCTGCGACTTCATATTTTACCTGTTTTATTGGTTTAGACTATTCTGAAATTACTACTAACTAGAAAGCAAGGAAGACTAAGACCCAGTATTTTATAGAGGATTTTTAGGACCAATATAATTTGGTGATTTTAACTATGGACTTTCAAGCATATTGCTGCCTAAGTTAGTTGAAGTAGGTGAAAGCAATTAATTCATTCCAAGCTTTTGAGTTTGGTAATGAGGCTGAATATTCATCTTTTGGCTTGACTTTTGGATCAACTCAGTATTATCGATGTTGCAATCTTACAAGTAGTTTACTATCGCATCTTTCGTAGCTGGAGAAGTTTGTATTAGTTATTTCTACATATCATTATTGACTTATTGATTAGAATGAGCTTGACCTTTTTAGAGTCTTGGGGTAGTCTTATTTGAGTCACCACCTGTTTAACCTGTTTTGCCGATTGTCTCTATCTTAGGCACTTACAAGTTGCCAGTCGATGCTTTGTTATTATTTTATTAATTGCTGTTGAAAGATGGAGTCTTTTGCTTTTTGGCAGCTAATAAACCTTAGGAAGATCCACTATTTTATGATGTCAATTGATTTTATGGTTAAGCCTTTCTCTATTAACTATCTAGAGATCTTTTGCCTTGGCCTATATTTATTTAGGGAGTTGGATTCTAGTTCTTAACCATGCTAATTTACGGTTATGCTTTCTATTATGTTGATTAAGCTATAACTTAGACTTTTTGCTATTGCTAAATTTGTGGCTACTTCTATGTTGAGCTCTTAATAGACGGACGCTCTTATCCAAAGATCTTTGAATTAGAATGTTAAGTAAGATTAACAAAAGAATTTTAGAATTCACTGAAATCTAGAGCTACAGAAGTCATTATTAATCATTAATTTTTGAAAGTTAGAGGGTAGTTTAAATTAATAAAAAACGTCAATGAATTAGAATGTTCTAAATAAAATCTATTTTTATTAATATCATAAAATGCCATAAATATATTTAAAATGCTAGAGCTATTTTTAGATCTTAATTATAGTTAGAGAAAATCATTATTTTCATATAATTTAAAAAAATAATTTCTATTAACACTAATTTCAGTAGTTCCACCTCCTCGAAATAATTTATTAGCTTAATTTATTAATTTTAGGGAGATTTCTCAGATATTGTACATATAACTACCCATTTATTCTTTAAATATCAATTTTATGTACTAACTTCACAATAATATATAGTACAATTTATTATCTCTGCAAAAACAAAATTGAGTTGGAATATTATAAAATAATTTAAATTATATATTGCTATATTTAATATTCACTTCAAAAATCATGCCAAATCTACAAAAAGTAAATATATTTCATTCTTACTCTCTTAAATATAATTTAATTTAAAAAGCTATTATTAATGACAGTTTATTGTATTTAATAAATAATAAATTCCTAATATTTTGTATTTTAGCAATAATTGAATGTTAGACTCTGAATCTTTCAACAAGAATCTATCCACTAATTCATCAATTCTCATTTAGTCTATTCTTGTAGTTGTGGGCTTCTTACCTGCTTATTCTGCTATGGTCTTTGCCTGGTGCTCATATTGCTATCTTGACATACTTAAGTCATTATTCATAGTAATTCCAAGGGGGTTTCCTCCCATATTTGAATAATAGCTGTTATAAAACTTAGAGTTGAACAATCTGTCTTCATCCAAAAGTGTTTGATGTTACTTTTTAGCAATTTCTTCTTGAAGTTGATACTGTTCATCAATAAGTTTCTGCTTTCTTTGAATGTTCTTGAACATGTACTTTGATTCTGGTAGAACAACGTAATTAGGGAAAACTTGAGAGTACTTCTCGTAAAAACTGCATAACTTGGGCAATCTTACTTTTGTCTCCTGTTAAGTATAGGATCTTTTCAAGAACTCGTTTATGTCATCTAGAATGAGATAGTCCTTGAATATGGAGACAACATGAGTGTTCTCATTATAGATCAAGTCATTTACAATCTTCAGATTGTAGTAGTCTCTGTTTGTTGAGTATTTCTTACTCAAATTGTTCTAGATCATCATTCCTTGATTATCCTTTGAACAGTAAATAGATGAACAGTGATGCGGGATTTAACTTTGAGAAATCATGCCTCCAGCTGAAGTTTTGTTGCAAAAAGTACACTCAGATTTTGTTGTCATCCTGGACAATATCAAGTTATTGCTACTTGCTTTAAGCAACCAGCCGGCCTTTTAAGTGTTCTAGTGACCACCACTATACTGCATATGCTATTTATATAGCAAATCTTAGGTTTAATGGTGACTTCCACCTCTTACTTAATCTTTAAAGAAGGAATTTTTGTCTGTTGCTTGGGGATCCTTCTCATCTGCTTAATCCTAATAGGGATTGTTTTTGCTTAGAGCATCTTATGAAAGTAAAACTAGTCTGTTCTAGGATTAAGATTTAGCAAGTTATCTTTTGTTTTAATATGACTGCTATTAAGTCATTCAAAGTATGAATTGCTAATAAATCTTTTTGATTAATAATGTAATATTTGTTGATTTCCATGACTGGATCTCTCTCTACTTTTGCATTTTTATTGATTTATTTTATAAATGCTGCTCCTCCTACATTTTGCTGTTAGACATTTGTAGCTTAACTATGTCCTAAAGTACCATAATTAGCCAAAGCAGACTTTGCTCCAAAATAAAAATATAAAACATGATACTATAATATCAACAATAATTATCTATTATTAAATTAAAAACACAGAATGGGTATACTGAACAAAATACAAAGAGATATCATCTAAGGAGATGTCGAAAACAACCAAACACATCACCTAGCACAATATACTATTGATATCCCAAAACTAACAAAGATTAAAGGGGGCTACACATTTTAGAAATACTCACCTTTATCTCCAGAAAACTAGTAAGAAAAGGATACTCTACATTAAACCAATTCTAAATACATCTCACTAAACTTCAATACGTCACGGAGAACAAAGATGACTAGGTCTAGATTTGGACTCAACAACTCTTTCAAATGCTAAGACTGATAGCAATTAACAACAAGTTCATCAGACCACAAACTAAAAAAGAAGACACTATAACTTCAAATCCAGCCCCCCCTCCATAAATGGAAGAGTAGTCACCCCCTCCCTCAGATCAGTACGTGATCAGAGATAGTTAACACCAAAAAAAGCTAGAAGACTTTGAAAAAAAAGTATCGGGAATATGAAAACAACCTCAACGATTCCAACAGAAACAGTAGGCTTATAACCAAAAAGGTCATTTACTCAGATGACCAAGAAGACTGGAGCTCAGTCGAAGAACAACAAGAATACGATGCCTACGACAAAGACCAGTCCGTAGAAGAAAATTCCAGCCAACAAACCTACTACATAGACAGTTAGTCCGAATTTTCAGAAGGACTAAGGAATCACTACCGAAAACTTTGCGAAGATGCAAACGTCAAATACGTCATCGGTAACAGGGGGTACTAAATAGCAAATTAATAATTAAAGGATCAGTTTTAATAATTACTATTAAATAGTAATAATTAATTTAAAAAATTATAATTAATAAGCTAGCAACCTTAAAGATATGCAAACTATCACCAAGGCACAGCTAATAAATAGATTTGACACTGAGAATCATGCATTTCAATCTGGCTCAACAAAATTAACTCACACCTCTTCAAACACATCAAGCAGTTCTCAAGTGTCATAAATGCCATGGTAAACAACCTATCCAAAGACACACTCTTAGAATGGATGAACAAAAGTGACAACCAACTTAAGGCCGACATTAAGGAAAAAACCGGCTCAATGAAAGACACTGATATCACCCTAGTCCAGTTCTTCAGACTTTTAATCATGATCTTAATGAAGAACATCACAGCCAACGAGAATAGCTGTGTTTCCATCTCAGCAGACTACCATGACCACTTAAACAAAGTTGATATCTACATTAAATGTCTACAAAAACACACATACTTCATGAAAAGTGATTTTGTCTAACTAATCACAACAAGATGTAAAGGATACATTGCCTCCAAAGAACTCAAATTCTCAATCAACGTCAAACACTTCGACATCTTTTTCAAGTTCAAAGACTTAGGAGATACGGTCTAAATTCTCCACTCAGGACCAAAAAGAGGTGGAAAAAGAAGAAACAACAGAAGAAAGAGCAAAGGAAAACAAAGAGGAGGAAAAAGAAGAAACAACAGAAGAAGATGAAAATTCAGTATACAGGAGTAAATCTCCAACTAACTAAAAGGGCTTGTCCCTTATTTGCACTAAAAAGCAACTAAGATCGGGGGTCCCCAGAGACCTCAATGTGATCTAATTATTATTATTATTATTATTACTATAATATCAGATCCATTCATTAACTATCTAGAGTGTTGAGAATTTGAATCTCCTGAACTTCCAAACAAATCCTTCTAGCTTTCTTATATTAATAATAAATTAAATCATTATTTTTTGCTTTTATTGCCTACTATAGCTTCTTTATTTTCAATTGATCTTCTTTTTTATGCGACATTTTATTAATGCTTAAAGTCTTTTTTGGTGTCATTAGTATTGAAATTAGAGTCTATAAAATTATCTGATGATCCTTGAATAATTTTAAAACTATATGATAGCTAACAATATATTAAAATATTTAAAATACTATAATCTTGAACATAGCCGACACTTCCAACGACTGCTCTGTTTCTCTGCGCATGCCCCTATGCATTATTAATGGGTGATGGATCCATATTGAGCAGCTATTATTGATAGTCGTTGGTGTCTTTGGTGTTTAGCTACATGCCCGTGCTTGAACGACCAGCCCCCTCGTAAGACTACCTGTCTCTTCCCTGAATAGTTTGCTATTGATAAATGTTTATTCCACCACCACCATTATTATTGCTACCAGCACTGTTTAAATTTATTGAAGAAGAGCCAACAACTGGATATTGTTAATTCTAACTACTAGATTGAGAGAATGACCCAAAATTAGCATTGAAAATCATGGATTGAGAGTTGCCCTGGTGGATTGGTTGTTGCTGCTATTGAAGCATATTATTCATAAGTTATTATTAATACTAAATCTGCTATTAACTCAATTATTATTATTAATATAACATCATTTCATATAGAAATATATTCAAAGTATTTAACGTATTTGCTTTAGTTTTGCTGCATAACTTAAATTTTTTTAATAGTATAATTTCTCATTCTAATACTTAATTGTGTCATTTATTTAATTATTGTATAACATAATATTGCTACTGCTACTATGACTAATTCGCATTTTGCTGATAGTTTCCTTGGCTTGATTAGTTATTGCCTCTATATAAGAAATAATTGTTAATTTCCATTTCGAATTTATTATGTAAATTTGCTACTTACTGTCTGTAAAAATCAATAAATGGTTTCTGCTGTTGCTGTTATTGATTGGCTTGGGAGTGAGACTGCTGGCCTGCACCTCCGTAATTTTCATAGTGAGACGCCATTAAATATTGTCTGCTCTCAAATATTACCTGAGATTTAAATTATTATTCAAATATTATATTCTACTTCATTTATTTTTCAACTTATTATTTCTATTTCATTTTAATCACATACAATGATCATAATTATCATATTATTAAGTTCTTACACCAATCTTTTGCCTTTACATTTGCAAGCTTTTATTTGTATCTGCAATATGTTTATTAAATATATTCTTGAATCCTTGCAAATTAATTTAATATTGGAATATTTGTATTTAAATTATTTGGAGTCTATTTGATTGAAAATATCCATTTTGCTTATATATGTATTATTTATAGACCCCTGAAACCCCTGCCAAATAATCTAATACTTGAACCCTACTACACAAAAATCATTGTAAATAAAAATAAGGCTGTTATGACTAATGACTTTAAACTGCTGAAAGTCATTGGGAAGGGAGGCTTCTCCAAAGTATATATGGGTAAGTCTTTTAAGTTACTATTTTATATGGGATTATTCGAATTTCTGAAGAAATTGCCTAACAAACAACGATATATAGTGAGGAAGAAGGACACTGGGTTTATATATGCAATGAAAGTTATGAAGAAGGATCAAGTCACAAATGAATCCAAACTCAAATAAATCATGAATGAGAGGACTATCATGCAGGAGCTAAATGATCACCCGTTTGTGGTTAAATTGCACTATGCATTCCAATCGGTAAGTTATAAAAAATAAAGAATATACAAGGTGACGTGACAGAACTAAATAAAAATGGAATATCAAACTATAAGTAATATTTTTACAAAAATAAAATTAAAATAAAAAATATACCAAAAATCAGATCATCAATCACACTTACTTTTTTATTTGCTTTTTTAAACTAATTTATTTATGTCTTGGTATTAACCCATTTTAAATCATTTAGAAAGAAAACCTCCATTTCATAATAGATTTCTGTTCAGGTGGAGAAATGTTCTACCATCTTTAATAAAAAGGTAGATTCCCAGAATTTCTGTCCAAATTTTATCACAAAATAATGATAAATTCGTGATTTAATTAAAAATATTTATATATTACAATAGACTCTATTTTGATTGGGGAAATGTTATTATATTTATTTAAATAATTTTTTTTAAGATAAAATTGGATTTTATATTAATGTCCATAAATATTAAACGGAGACATTTTACAATTTTATATTGAATTTATAGTTTATTTATTTCAACAATACTTTGCTGAGATATTACTGGGAATAGAGTATCTTCACTCCAAGAATATAGTATATAGAGATTTAAAACCAGAAAATGTTTTAATCGATGTGGATGGACACATTAAATTAGCTGATTTTGGCTTGTCAAAGATCTTTAAGAGTGAGGAAAGAAGCTTTTCTTTTTGTGGATCCCCAGAGTATATGTGCCCTGAGATACTTAAAAGAGAAGGACACAATCATATGGTAGACTACTATACAATGGGAGCTATTTTATATGAAATGCTCACTGGTTTACCACCTTATTATACAAATAATAAGGGAGAAATGAAAAAGCGCATCTTGGAATCAGAATTGACTTTTCCATCACATATGAATGAAGAGGTAGTTTCATTGATAAAAGGGCTGATTGAGAGAAATCCCTAGAAGAGACTTGGTTCTTAGAGAGGAATAGAAGAGATCAAGGAGTATGTCTGGTGCTAAGATATTGATTGGGATATGTTCTTATAAAAGAAAATAGATCCAGTTTGGAGACCAAGACTAGACCAGAGTAACTTTGATCCAGAGTACACTTAGCTCCCATTGAACTTTGATGAAAGTAAGTTTAAGAGAGCTCTGCAAGGAGATAGAGAATTTTCATTTTACTATGAAAGTCCGCTTTAATCTCTTACTGTAACTGATAACTCTATCTATGCTAGTAATCCAGATCTCACAAATACTACAAACACAGAACTTATGCTTTAAAGTGGATCTTCAAAGTAACTGCTAGAGCATTTTTTCCTATAATAAAATCAGAAAGAAAGAAATCAATCCATACTTATAACAACCAAGGATTACTAAGAAATCTTCCAACAACAAAAAACCAAGCTTCAAATGAACCTAGAAATGGCCATCAGAATTAATGAAAACTTGGTTAGAGACGAAAGCAAAATAAACTTAGAGTATAATGAAGAGGATGACACCACTAATTTTAGAGGTTTCTCTTTTTTCGGAGAATCTCAAGATGAGCAGGAAGTCAAGCGATAACTGATAAAGTATAATAAACTTAGAAATTAGCTGAACAAGAGACTAAAGAAGATTCTTGATGATGAAGGTGTAATCAGGAATAGTGATTTGAATAACATTGATCTTAGTTCACCTACGAGTTCTCTAAGCTTGGACAACATGACTATTTTGCCGACTCCACCACTCCAAGAAGATTTAGTAAATATTTTAAAAATAAAAATTAAATTATAATAAAAACAATAAATTATTAAGAGATTTTTAATGAATATTTCTAAATATTTATTAAAATTGTTTGTTAAGCTCTAAGTAAAATATCATTTAAGTATTTACTTTACTATTATTAAACAATTTTTTAGAATTAATTTTTTACAATTTATATTTATGTTTAGTTATAATTGTTATAAAATCTACTTAGTGACTATAAATTGATGTAAATTTTTTTTCTCAATAAACTAATAATATTAAAAATTTCCTATACATATCCAAATAAAACATTATTTAATTAAATTAAGATTTAATTAAATATTATGATCCTTCATAATAAATTTAAGTGATTCTTCAAGTTGCAGAAATTCCAATCCCAGTGGTTACCAATCAAAGCACCAAGCAGTAAGTGCCCTAAACACCAATCACAACTTCAACGAGCAGAGTTTCATAACCAGCGGCTCTCCCCTACCAATCTTCAACCAGATAAAGCAGCAGCACGGCATAATTGACAAGAAAACCAAACAACAATTAATGTTTGCAAAACTCAGTGATAACAACAGCGATAGAGGAATGTTCAAGTCTTTCCAACCACCGTCAAGTTCATCTAATAACGAAGTCACCAAGATGAATTCATATGTCAGTGGTATTGGCATGTCTGGCAATAAACATAAGAAGAAGGACTTGTTTAGAAGCAATGTTGAACCAACTATTACCAATTAACAATTTAATCAAGAAAGTTAACTTAAAATAACTTATATTTTATACTATTTAAGATCCTTATTTCTTCAAATGAATATTATTATGAGCATTATAAAAATGATTAACAATAAAATTATTAATAATTTTCCAGATAATTCATAAATAAGCAATAATATTATCAAACTAAATTATATTTATTATAATTATTACTTTAATAGCAGCAGTGGTGGTGGCATGACAGGGTTATACTACGGTGGGTATGGTCAGAACATCTAATACTCCCACAAAGACTACCTGAATGATTCAATTAAGTCTTCTTCCAATGATGACGAGTCAGTGGCTGAGGAGAGGGAGTCTTTCATCCCCATTCACAAGACTTCCATAAAC
This sequence comes from Oxytricha trifallax, assembly GCA_000711775.1. Classification (NCBI taxonomy): domain Eukaryota; phylum Ciliophora; class Spirotrichea; order Sporadotrichida; family Oxytrichidae; genus Oxytricha; species Oxytricha trifallax. The sequence continues at coordinate 75,962 of ARYC01001330.1, read as the reverse complement.
ACAGCTTAGAGTAGTCTAATTCAATTAAATATATTATATTACACGTTTTAGTAGTGCAGTTGTTCAACCTAATAACAGCAGTAATCCATTTGGAACAGCTGCATCAGCTGATTTGCCTCAAAATTCAAATGACTCAAACAGCCAACCTCTACAAGATGATGCCTATTTTGCGAACAACTATTATGTGATATTTTGTTTATTTAACTTAGAGGAAGAACTGAAGGAAGACACCACAAGCATGATAAGTGGGAGTGTAAACGCAGATGGCAGACCCAGCAGCAATTTAAAGAATGTCAAGTTTATACTCTTCTAAAGCCAAAACGTAATAAAAAAGAAGGTATAATTAAGTTACTGCATAGTATAGTTTACTATAATATTAATGTATAAATCATAGAGAACTCAGCGCAGAAGGCATTGCAACAAAACAGACAGTAGAAAACCCCAAAATTATTGGTAACTTAGAGATCAAGAATGGCTCATAACAACAAAGATGAATACTTCCCACAGTAGTAAAATTAGTATAATCTATAGAATAACAGCAACAATCAGCAGCAGAATTCCAGCTCACTTAATAACAGCAGCAGTGCCAATTTATTCACTATTAATTAATGAAGAATATAAAATTATTATATTATTTCAATGAATAACAGCAGATGAATGCAGCATAATAGTGGGGGCAATGGGAATGGCACAAGCAGCATCATAAACACATAAAACATATCAAACAGTTCGATACATGTTAATAATCAATCTAGAGACATTTAAAACCAAAATGACAATTCTAAGAGTGGTGGCAATCAAGAGAAAACTATTGAGAACTTCAGTAAAAAAAAACATAAATTTAATAAAGTACATAATTTATTAGATAAATATAGTTTACGAAATACACATTCGATCATTAATCATAGAAAAGTGGGAATACTTAGCAACAAAACACTCCAAACATCCAATTAATGAAGAAGAACACATTTGAGGAGGATTAAGATAAATATGCAAATAATAACAATGACAATTCTGATGATTTAGACAAGACTACCAATATAATGAATCTGCAGTAATTAGAGAGAATGTCAATTTAAAAGCCATAGTAGTATTAATTGTCTTAATAGTAGCAAATCAGGAAAGTTTTTATAACATCGAGATTTAATATATGATTTCATTGTCACTTTTTATGTAAATAAAGTCAAATTGTCACCAAGGAAGAGACTTAAGGACACAGCAGGGATAACTGATAGTAATTCCAAGATAAAGCAGTCAATTCTATCAATGATTAAAAAGCCAACGCTTGCAATCGACATAGACTCCCCTAGAAACGATTAAAAGACCACGAGTGTGCTAAATCAACCAGTTTATCATCACAGCAATGCAATGAATAACTATACTCATAGCAGTTCCATGTCAGTAAATCACTAGATGGGCTAAAGCCTGGAGATTGATAACTAAAATTCATTGGATGAGATGAATATGATGTAGCAGCACAATTTTATGACTGTGGGGAATGACTACGAGACACCACTGTAATTAATGAAACTCGCATCTAATAACATGGAGGATGACGAGGATTAATAACCTATGATAGGTCTCAAGAACACTGAGAACTAGATTAACCATAATAATATACTGAATTAAAGCTATGATGGAGGCGAATTCATAGTGCCATTCTATAAAAAATAGCCACTTACAGTTAGAAATGCACTATACCCAGGAAATCAAAGTATAAAAGAAAAAAAACTAGTATTGTATGAACTCATTATTTTATATTAAAGTGGCATACTCAACTTCGATTTGGTAGCAACTGATGAAGAATCAAATGAAGATGAGGACCACGAAGCTTTAATTAGTATGAATGACTCTAGAGAAAAAATCCAACAAAAGAAATTCATCTATAATGATGGTCAATTTGGACAGACTACTAGCAAAGATTTAGGAGGAAGCAAAAGTGTCAAAAACCAGTTTAAAAGCTTGGCCAGTGGTTTACAATTTGGACTTAAAAGTTTGAAGAACAAAAAGCTTACATATCATCACAAAAAGAAGATATCTGCTGATGAGATGGACAACAGCTAAAATGCCGAATTTATCAGCCAATTGAAAGAACAATTGCAACAAGAGTTACCTGATAACTTCCAAAGCAGTAATCATAAAATACAAAGAGGTATCTATAAGAAAGAAATCACTCTTACTGGTGGGGGAGCAGGCACTGTGGCTAAAAACACACCAACTAACGCAACCAAAAATCAAATAATGTTTATGCTGCCATCACCTTAGAATAAACACAGAGCCAAGAAAAATTCAATTCAGTTGTTTGATGACAACTAGCTTTTCCAAGATCACATTTCTGATGGCGCCAGCAACAACTTACTTTAGTAAAATTCTAAGAAGGAAACTTCCATTTCTAAATTAAAGAATAATCTAGGGTAGAACAACAATTCGGGAAATAATATTATAGGGAGTGGTACCTCGAACAGTGGAGGGAAGAAATCTATTGGAAACATGAAAATGCCAACTTTGAAGAAAGGGACGCTGGCAACTTCGTCAACTGTTGCTTTTGCAAGACCTATCCAAATTGATAGCAATTAATCTTCTCAGATTCACTTGTTCAGCAATATTCTTGGAATTAAAATTGGTTAAATGCTATTTAAATGCTCTCTATGTTTAATAGAAATTTAATATGTAAAATAACATGTTACCACCTACAAGTAGATAGTCAAAAGTACATAAACCTCCTTTGAATAGTAATCTAAAGTTAAACTCAGATATAATTTGTTCAAGCAATAAGAAAATCAATAAACTTTAAAATTAATTATAAAGCAATATGAAATATATTATCTTTAATTTATGGCATCTAAAATATCAAATCATAGTGGACAAGGCACACCATCAAGCCTTATGAAAAATTAACAGAATAAATTGAATAGTTTAGGCATGCAATCAAATTCTGCTAAGAATTCCACATCAAACAAATTTACAATAATTATCATTATGAAATCAAATGGGTAATAATAATTTTTCAATATTAAAAATAAACATTTGAACCTATAAACTAGATTTTATTTATAAATAATTAATTAATTTCCTTTATACAAAAAAATATTACATAATAGATACTACGTATCTTATTTTTTAAGGATATTTTTAGAATTTAAGAATAGTTGGTTTTACATTTAAATTATTTAAAATCTAATAAATGTAATAAAAATTAATATTGAAAATAATTATTTTAAATTTCGTGATGAGGTTTAAGAAACTCTATTTTATCTATTCTAAAAATTAAATAATACTCTTATGATGAAGAATCTGTAAATTTAAATTAACTTATGTTCTTATGATTGAGAAAAGTTTTATTTATTAAAAAATTATAAAATTAGATATATTAATCATAGTCGAATTATCAAAACCAATTAAAACCCCATAGATCAATTAAGACACGAAGATTGGGGTAATGAACAATTAAATAGTAAATTAATTATTGGTGGCTGAGATTAAATATAATTAGGCTAAAATTAATTTTACACACACTGATTAGTTATTTTATTAGGAAAATTAATCGAGGCAATAGTTTTTATAATTAGCCAAACATTATAATTATACGCCAATTATAATTAATTTTTAATTTAATTGTTCATTACCTTAATCTTCGTGTCTTAATTGATCTACGGGGTTTTAATATCAGTTAATTTTAAAGGCACTTTGAGATCAACAAGGATTTCCTTATTTATATATACAGATGCAATATAAAATATTTAAAAATTATAAATTTATCTAGATTCTATGTCAAAAGTCCTCTACAGTAAACTTAAAGTGTTTATATTATTACTAGGGAGGATTAATATTTTTAATTTCCTTTTATTAAAAAAAATACAAATAATGTGAGAGTTTAAAAGATTTTCATTTTTTAAATTAATTAACAAAAATCTAGGATAAATTATTTTATTATTTTATCTATTTCATCTAATCTTTTCAATTAAAATACAATTCAAAGTTGTAAGAATTAGTTTTAGTTGTTATAATTAATAGCATTTCTGATTTTTTTTCTGAAATTCATATTTGGAAAATTATTTAAATAAATTAAATTTATATAAGTTTAAACTTTCTATTGAGATTGTTAGTTTTAATTTAATTTCTGTAATCTTATCCAAACTTATATTTTCTAATTTGCAAAGGCTTAATATCGTAAACATTTGATGGTGTAGGGATCTCTGACACTTTTCTCAAAATCTTCTGAAAACCAGCATTGACATCAGTTTTTATTATAAAAATTATTGTATAGTTTAATTTTTATTAAAGTTTATTTTCTTAATATTTGAGGTGGCATTTAAAGATGGATGTCCATATTCACAACAGTCTTTCTTCTTTGATTTGATTTTCTTTTTGAAACTTTCTAAATTTTTATGGGTTTCTGTTCTATCTCAAATTCAGTAAATATTGTTGATTGGTCTATGCTTAAAATTAAAATGTGTAAAAGATTTTAAAGAATTTCCATTTATAATTTTTATATAAATTATAATTAAATTTGGAATAAAACATCACAAAATTCTTGAATTTCCCAATAAAAATAATAATTTTAATACAGCTAAAATCATAGGCAAACTTAATTATAAGATAAAAATTTTATTTTTAATTTTATATACTTTTAAATTTGAATATAATTATATTTATTATGCTTGTCAAATGATTCGATTATTAGTGTTGTGTGGGATTCGATTATTAGTGCTGTGTGTTTAATTAATTATCTGCGTTTTAATCTTGCATTTTAGTGTTGTCTATGTTAAATTTTTTTTATTTTCCACATTTTAATTTTCTATACAAGTCTCCAATTTATAAACATTCTATATTACAAATTCTATTTAAAAATATATTATAAACTTTAATAATTTACAGAGAGATCATATATCCGAGATTTACAAATATGAATAGACCTGTCAAAAAAATGGTTTGAGGGGAAAATTTATGAATCAATAATAAATTATTAACTTTTTCGCAAGGAATTCTAAATAAAGATTGCCATTAATAATATGATATAGAAAAACTATTATTAATTATAATTTTAATATCAAAAATTAAGAAGTTTTTATTTACTTTAAATTATAATATAATAATATTTCTTAATAATTATTTTTAGTTTTTTCAATAATTTCTTAACTTTTTTCTAACTTGAGTCTTCTTTTTATATTATAAAAGTTGTCAAGTATTTTCTGTCAAGGTGTTTTTATTGCCCTAACTCAAACTTTATATTTCATAAAATATTTATTGAAAAGAACAATAATGGTTATTTCTTTACAATGTTAAATCAAATTTGAACATTTTTTCAAGATGAAATGAAATCAAAATTTATTGAGTCAATTCTTTCTTAATAAATGATAAAATTTTAAAATAATTCATATTTAATCAAAGAATAACCCACCCTATATATAGTTAAGTATCCTATAATTAATTTCAATTTTAACATAATGATTTAATTTTTATAAGTTCATTTAAAGCTCATCGTCAAGCTTATAAAAGTCAGAAAAGGGTATATATCCATATATAATAATTATTATACATGTCTCACTAAATACTTCAAATTAATTCTTAGCTGGATCCAAGTATGGTTTTAGTTGAATTAAGTACACGAGTGTTAGAAATTGTAGAATTATTATTATGTTTATCTGAATTGCTTGACAGTAATCTACAAAAACTAAAGTTATCCCAAATATTAAAAACCCCAAAACCCTTTAATGAGTTTTATATTTGTTTGGATTGAAGAAAATAATGTTGGAGAATAGGGTTTATTAGAGTTTTGAAGTACTACTTTCACTCTAGTATTGAAGATGTGGAAGTTTTTAATTCTCAATAATAATATATTCAACTTAAATGTTCTCATATTTATATAAAACTATTGCATTTTTATTATAAAAAGATAAGTTTGAGTTAGATTTCTTTCATTTTGAAATTTTTTTGTAGTAATCACTTTTACAGATGGATTTTATGAAATTTGATAATTGAATCATTTCGACATTTTAAGAACAAATATTTTTTTATATTTTTTTTTAAAAAAATTATAAAATTCTTTATATTCTTTTAGCTTGATTACTTTATTGATATATTTTTGACTTATATAAAAGGGTTTAAACCTCCCCCCCAAATTTGCAATTCGAATCTTAACATTTTTTTCGCGTTTTTATTTAGTAATCTGACAGGAAATCTTTAAAAAATCTGATAAATTTATGAAATGAAAAAATATCTGATATATTAATCAGATATTTTTAAGTAACCATGAACTAATAATGAAGAAAATAAGTCGTTAAATAATAATATTAAAATTATTCATAATCATAACAGTCAACAAATGGGAAATAAAATATCTGATGATATAATCAACAAAAATACATTAAAAATCGATGTAGATAATTATTCAAATAACTATTATTGATATCTTTTATATTTATTAACAAAATCTTATAAATAATTGTTGATAACCAAATAAATTATATATACTTTTAATCGGTGAACGAGCACGATGCGGAAGCTATTTTGTCCAGTATATAGGTCTTTCTACACCTGGTCCTTGGATGGATTGAGTTGGATGCCCAAAAATCAAAGCTTGAAACTTTCTTGTCTATCTGGCTAGCTTAAGGCCCAATATTAATTTCCATTCAGAATTAAATAATAATAATAATAATATAATAATAATAATAATAATAATAATAATAATAATAATAATAATAATAATAATAATAATAATAATAATAATAATAATATAAATATTGTTGTTTAAATGTTAATAATTGCTAGATAAATTAATCCAGGAATAAATTTATTCTTTTATATTATAATTTTGTTGAATTAATATAAATAAATATATAATTTATAGAATATAATATGATATCTTATTATTTAATATATTATTAATAATATTATATAATAAAATTTTAATAATATAAATCATATAATATATAATATAAATATTTTATAATTAATATGCTATAATTAAATATGTATAAATAATTTATTATGCTTTAATAAAATATAATAAATTAATATAGTAATTGTATAAATTTAAATAATGTTATAAATGTGTTATAATAATATATAATATAATGTTTAAATGTTAATAATTTAATAAATTAATCTAATATAATTTGATTTTTTATATTATAATTTTGTTTAATTAATAAAAATAAATATATAATTTATATAATATAATATGATATCTTATTATTTCAATAAATTATTAATAAGAATTATATAATATAATTTTAATAATATAATATTATTATAATATAATAATAATATTAATATAATATAATATAATATAATATAAATATTGTTGTTTAAATGTTATAATTTAATAAATTAATCCAGTATATAAATTTATTCTTTTAAATTCATAAGTTTTAATTAATATAAATAAATATATAATTTATATAATATAATATGATATCTTATTATTTAATAAATTATAATAATAATAATAATAATAATAATAATATAATAATAATAATAATAATAATAATAATAATAATAATAATAATAATAATAATAATAATAATAATAATAATAATAATAATAATAATAATAGATTTGACTGATTTGATCGATTTTAATCGATTTGACCGTCTATTATTTTTTGTCAAGTCAGTCAAATAAGTATACTTAAGCTTTTTATTATATTAAACGATTTAAATATTATGAAACATATAAATGACAAACAGCATTGCCTCACTGCTATGAGATCTCCGTGCAAAGATAATTGTTCAATTCATCTTCAAGCATCCCGCTCATTTCTATGCTCACATTCCAGTCCTGGGAGTGTTGCGGTGCCGGTGCTCTCTTCTTCTAACCGTGCCAGCATATATTTAGTCAAGTCTATATCATCGAAGGAGAACTTTTTATTTGAGCTCTTCTAGACATTTCTTAGTAGAATTCTCTGGCTCGTAAGGATACTTGCACTCATAGAGGTGGGTCATTCTATAGTTCATCTGTGTTTTTGACATTTTAATGATTGCATACAATGAAGAAGAGGCTTTAAGCAAGTTTCCCCATGTCAGTAATTATAATATTTAAATCGTTTAATATAATTATAGACTTAAGTATACTTATTCGACTGACTTGACCAAAAAAAGTATACGCTCAAATCGATCAAATCGGTCAAATCGGTCATATTTCAGTAAATGTTTAAGTAATTAATTAAATTAGAATAATAAAGTTGACTCATTTGACCAAAAAGAATATACAGTCTAATCGATAAAATTGATCGGGGGGGGGAAGTTTCCTGCCCCAAAATTTTATATGCACCCAAGGGGGGAAGTTTCCTGCCCCCAAAAAGGTAGTTTCCTGCCCCATACATAAAAATATGTAATTTTTATAATTTTCAAAGAATCTTTGTCATCAATTATGATATAGTTTTTTTAATAAATTTAGCTTCAAATATCATTTCAACCTTGATAATCAATTTTAATTTTAATGAAAATTACATTAATTTTAAAAAAACACTTATTTAGCCTTATCAATATTATATAGTTTGATAAAGAATAATTATGTACCTTGAAAATTATATAATAATAAATGTTGTATAGTACATGGTTATGGTTATTGAAATTGAAATTTATTTGTTTCTATTAAATTTATTGCAAAAATCATAAAATTTAATGTTGGGGGCAGGAAACTGTCTTGGGGCAAGAAACTTCCCCCCCCCCCAATTGATCAAATTGGTCAAATCACAGATCAGTACTGAAAATCTTAAGAGTATAATTTGTTGAAGAAACGATGTGCTCATAGTAACATAACGATAAGTGTCTACTCTCAAATTTGATCTACAAGCTTATGTATTTAGTGGCAGTTAATATATTTAAAATACGAATTATTAATTTATTTTTCAAATTTTCCCAATTCAATTGTATTTTGATTATAATATTTATTCTTGTCATAAATTTATCTATAATCATATATACAATAAATCTGATAAAAATATCAGATTTTATATTATTAATAATTATTTCTTGAAAAAATTAATTATTTTTTTTCAAGATTTCCGAAAAAAAATCGCCAAAAAAATATAAAGATTCGAATTACAGATTTTTGGGGGTCTCAAGGGTTTGGTAACTTAATCAAAATTTGAATGAAAAAAATTAGCATAAAATGAGAGATTTTAAGATGTTTGGGGGGAGGAAGCTTCCTGCAACTTTTCTTTTTATCTGTAAATTTTATAAATTTTACATAAAATTGCTAATAGAACTATTAACTTACTATAAAACAATTGAAGAGGATAGTATAAGTTTATAATTAGAGCTTAAATTGCTAAGTGTTCAATTGATATTTGAAAATTTTAGCATAACTAAATAATAATAAAATTTGCTAATAATAAAAAAATAGTATTATTTACTATCAAAATAAATATTTTTAAACTTTGTTAAAAATTATATTAATAAAAATGATTGTATGATATTAAATTATAAGTGTTTTTGAAAAAATTGCATTTCATATAGTCAGTAATAAATATTTTTAAACAAAAAAATTTAGGAAAAATTTGGAAAAAAATATCAGTGCAGGAAATTTCCCTAAAATTTTTTTTTATCATAAACCAGTGCAGGAAACTTCCTCCCTCAGATGTTTGATAGATCAAATTATGTCATGTTTTGGTTTCAAAATAAATATAAATGGAAATCCATTTTAATTTTTTGTATTTACAATCTCAAAATATGTTAGTTACCTATTAAATAAGTTAACCATGAGAGGATTAATGGAGTAAGATAAAATAACTGTAACAAGTTTCAGAGATAGATTTCCATTTTAACCAATTAAATTCCATTCAATTAGTACTTAATCTGTTTAATTTTAATTAATGTTAATTAAATAGTACCAAAACTTAATTAGTACCTAGTTTTAATATGATTAAATTTCAATGGAAAAGTTCCAAAATGGTATTGGTTCTAAAATTCAATTTGAACAATGTACTAAATTATATTAATTATACTAGTACCAAAGCATTTTAAAAAATGGAGTCTTGAGGAATTATAAGAAGTTTTTTCCTAAAAATTTAGATAGTGTAATTAATTAAGTAAAGCAAACAAAAATGTGCTATTATTTTGATTTTTTTAGTGGATTTATTTCTACATAACATTTATCAAATTCTTTTTGAATAAGTACAGAAATTAATTTTCAAAATTTCTTTATACATATTAGTTGATTGCTTTATTTAAAATATTTAATTCAGAAATGTTTAGAATAATTATGTTGTTTGAAAGTGTGGCAAAAGAAAGATAAATTTGCTACTTTTTGCACCACTTTTTGTTTGATAATTGTTAATAATTAATTCATTGACCTTTAAATTATCATTAAAATTATTTAATTTTATTTGTTAGTTAATTTAATGAGATATAGTTAATGAAAAGGTAATTATATATATTTTGATGATTATAAATTAGCTTATATTATCTCTCTTAACTATATTTTCAATTAAATTTAGGATTTATTGATCAGAATATAAAATAGAACAGAAATTATTCAAAAATATATTCCATTTTTGCTAAATTTTACTACTCAATTAAATCATTAATCTAAATTCACATTTGGTTATACTATTAACTTAATTAAACTAACATATCATTAAATTATGTATATAAATATGAATGATGCTGAACAAACAAGCTTCCTAATATTTTATATAATCTCTAAATGACATCTGTGATTCCTTACTATTTGATAAATTTATTCATAAGTTTATCTAATTTAATATTCAATAAGTAACAACTATTTATATAATTTATTTATTTCTGCAACTTCAAAATTCAAAAATAATTTTTATCATTTATAAGATGTTGAGATGATTAAATATAACATAATAAAAAGCTTCACCTTGAAAATAATAAAATTTCATTGAATCTAACAACAAAAATGAAACGAGTCAAAAAGAAACCATAATCCCCAACATTACTCATCAATCAAAACACATATAAAACTCAATAAGGGGTTTTGGGGTTTTGATTTAATATGATATAAATTTAATACATAATAAGCTAATATTTGTCTTTTTATGATCTTTAATGTTGAAAATTATTTACAACTTTCTTTTACACCCTCATCAAAAGGAGAAAATCTGGCTTTAAAATATTTGTAAAATTCAGGTCTAATAAATAATATTGCGTAAGCTGATATAATTGGAAATATCATGCAGAAAACAAAGAGAAATAAATAAAATTTTGTAAATATATTTAAGAGGATGATTGAAAGTAGAGATCCTAATGAGTCTGTCATATAAATAAAAGTTAACTATAAAAAATCATTAATATGCAAAATATTAGTACTCTTTAAATATTGCATAATTTGTAACAAAATCCTTAGTTAATAAATTATAATAATTATTAAATGATTGTTATATATATTTAAGAGTTATTTGCTCATTAATTGAAGAATTATGTAATTATATTATCACGAATATAGGAATTCAATTTTATAGCTTGATTTAAAATTCAGTTATTAAGTGTAGGGATTTTTTAAATTAGTAATATAATATCATAAGAATTGAAATTTAATATTTTAAATCTATTTTGAACTAGATATGATTTGAAAAATATCAAAATCTATTGATGATGAATGATTTAAAATCAAATAAATTTTAACATATCACTGTTTAATACTAAAATCAAACCATCAATCTTAGTCGTGACGTAGACGTATCTGAGTGAGTTGACGTGGCAAATTCCGTGACGTGGCAGTCCTGAAGTAGAAAACTCCGAAAAAACCAATCTCGCTATCATCTAGTCTCCTCCCGAAATCAAGATGTCTGGTTATAACCCGGACAGAGCTTGCAAGATTCAACCAGGAGATAGAAGTTGGAGAAAAACGCTTACCGGTCCCACCGCTGCTGGGAAACGTAATCCCTGTCCTTTCGCTGTGGTAGCTTCAGTACCCTAACCCGGTGTGGGAGAAAAATCCTTATCGTTGGCTTCAATGGCTTTCGTCTTCTCACTTTTGAAGGCAGAGCGTACCTTCATCCTGCTCCCTATTACCTAGGAAACTGAACTCAAGCCAGGTAACTCATCTAATGCAGGGAAATCTTAGGATCCAGCTCACTTGAAGAGTGAATGCTGACAGATTGAACCCCGCCGACTGGCCCCTCATGCGGTGCGCCCAGCAACCCCCTACCTGCCCTCGATAGGCCTTAGTGTAGTAGAAAGCTCTATTAGAAAGTCCTAAGTGGTTGGTACCACCTAGCAATTAACTTTCTAATTTAATATTCATCAAAATCTATTAATTTTCCAAATTTTATTTTAATTTAATCATATTGATAGATGAACATATGCACAGCTCAAGTTAAGATTAAATTAAATATAAATTAATTTTATATTTATGATTCAATAACAAATCTAAAAATGACATTGAAATACAAGTTTTTATTTAATCGCTGTCTGAATCGTTTAATACTATAAAAATTGTCAGTTTATATGTTGCTTACAATCTAATTTAAAAATTAAATATTATTTTTATTAACTTAGGTTCCTAATAACTGCAATAGTCTTTCAATTACAATAATTATGACGATTATGAATAAGATGTAAAATATTAAGCCCAAGTTATTGATCAAGTTAACTGATTAATAGCCTAAAATATCAAAGTAGCTGTTATGAGCATATGCTTGATTTTCAAATTCAGCCATGTTAAAAAGAATTTTATCAAAATTATCTGTTGAAATGAACTGAAAGTTAAATAAATTAATATTCATTTTATAAATTCTTAGGATTTAATTTAATATCAAATGAGATCAACACTCTCAAAAAATATACTCATAATTTTTTATACATTAGACTAGAAACATATCTTTAATTTATTTCAAATTTTACTATATCAATCATAAATAACTGAAAATGGTTATTAGTATAAAGTTGGTCTATTTAATTATTATCCTAGAAGTACCTATAAAAATGTTACAATTTTAGCAAGTTTTTTTTATATAATCAGAATAATAAAAGATTTGAATTTTACTCACTTTTTTTTATTTTACTAATTTCAATTAGATTTTAAATTAGCAAGTAAATTCTTTTTAGCATCAAAAGGGCAAGATACACTAAAAAACCCCCAAAACCCCTTCAGTAGTTTGATTGAGTTTTTGATTGATAAAAGTAGACTATTAGGGAACTTTATTAGGGTTTTAATAGGGTTTATGAAGGGGATTAGGGTTTTAATGTATTGGTATTTTAGTCTATTAGAGGAGTTTTATTTTTAATATTCATTAAAACAGTACCTTGGCATCATGTGCTAAACTTTCTAAATTTGATAGCTCCTATCCTGTTGATCATTTAGTCTATTGTTTGTTCTGCTCTGTGGTTTGGTCTAAAGATTATCTGCTCAGCCATATCTTTTAATTTTCCTTTGATCTTATTCCTATCTAGATACTGTTTTTATTCTTTGCTTTGAATCTTTTTCTCCTCTATAGCTAAGGTATTCGTTTCTTGGCATGTCGCATTTAATAATTATTGCTGGAAGTGCCCAAATAACCCACCAGATATCTCCATCAATCCAGTATTCCCTCTCTGGAAAGTATCCTTGAGTACTTAGGACGTTTCAAAGACCTAAAGCCTCAACTCTCTATGAATTATTGAAATCTATTATTACTACTATGAGATCTAAAAAACCGATCATAATATTTTCAGGCTTTAAATCTCTCCGCATATAACCTAACGAGTGCAAGTCTTTAATGCCTTTGCAAACATTTGTAAGAATAAGATTAAGCTACTTTGGTATCCTTTAATCTTAAATATAATCTCTCAATATCATTTGGAAGAGAGGTAGGCGAAAAGCTACATGAGTTTGACCAAGCAAAATTGTATCTAGCTATATTATATACCTGATATATAAACTTCTTGCCTTAGTTAGAACTTGATATTCATTGACAAATTACATTTGAAACTTGTCATCACATCTGAAGGAGTTTAATGAATATCTTGTATGCAAACTGCTTGTCAGTTATTATCTTTTTATTAAACTTGTCCTCTAGAATAAGATAACTTACATTGCATTCATTAAGATCAATTATATTCAATATTGGTAATTTCAAAGCTTATATCTTAAGAGTGGTTTTTTCTATTTCAGAGGCAGGAAGATTTCTCACTGCTTTGATGAGCTTATATTCTCTCTTAACTTGTTTCGCCAGTGACTCTAAGGGATCTCTTGGTTTTCTTTTTTAAAGGAAGACTTCATCGGTCTCAGGATAAAAGACTTCAAACTTCTTGCCATTATATTTTTTCAAGGTAAAATTTAAGATCTCTTGAGTGATTATAATGTTTATTACAGTAAAGGCAGAACTATTTTCCATCAATCTTATCATGCTTAAGATAAAGCTTGGGCTTGTTTGAGTGCTGCTCTAAAATATGACGTTTGAGAGCAGATTTATCGGTGAAGTTTTTTCTAATATACTTCAAAAAAATGCTCAACTTATCTCTTTTTTTCTCTTCCTCCACTTCAACCATTTTTATTGGGGCTTCCCACTAAATCTCTTAACTCTGCATCTCTATTTAATAATTGAACTGCAATTCAGAATTCGAGGGCTAAGGTGCAAGAATCTCAGGATCAAATTGGGTGGAGGCATCGCAAGTCTCAACTTTTTTTAATTCATGAATGAAAGTTTTTGCTGGCTAATGCCAAGCAATACCGCTTTGCTAAGGTTGGTCACCGCTAATTTTATAAATGCTATTAATAATTATATAAGTTTTTTATTTTCTGCAAGTATACACAATCAAGACCATAGTCTCTAAGACTTGTAAAGATCTATTGATAATAAAGTGAAAGACAATTGTTTTTTCTCTCTTTACTTTAGGGATTATTTATATACTAAATATCACCTAAACAAGTTTTATGATGTTAGGTGGAGCTCCTAAAGCTGTTCTTGTAAATTTAGGAGGGGAGGTTTTAAAATTTATTTTTTTTAATGTACCAACTAATACGGCTTTGAACTTTAACTTAACCTCCTAGTTAAGATTTATATAAATTAGGATCGCCACCTAATTAAATTAATTATTATAAGGAGCAATTTAATGGAGAAAGTTTGTTAAAAATGGAAGTCAAACTTTGAATCTTGGAGAAAGTTCCTCTATCTTTCTCTTCCTATCTTATTCAGATTAACCTCCAGGTGGATCTCCCTATTTAGTAGTAAAATATTAGTAAGTTTAGAATGGATATCCATAATTTTAATTTCATTAACATTTATAGAAAGTGGAATCATGATGGAATCTATGAATGATGCAAAGAAGAGAATTCAATCTCAAGATTTGATAGGAAAGTTTCGAAGTATGGAGGACCTCTAAAGGTACTTGATTTAGCAAGGTAAACTTTTAACTAATACTAATAAATTAACATAGAAAAAATCATTTAAGACTAATGAAATAAAGATGATAGAGATACCTAACTACCCTGAAATATCAGTAACAAATCTCTATGATGATTCTATGAGTGATCAGATGTTGCTCTTTACCTTCCATCAAAGCTATAACTGTCTAATAAGTTGCCAGAGAGAAACTTCTTCTTTGGTGTCCTTGGAAATCTGAAACCTGAGTACTTAAATGAAGTTATTTAAGAAGCTCATAAGAAACGCTACAGCATCTCTCCTGAAGAAAAAGAGAAGCAAGGTATTAAAATAAGTGATACCTGGTTGTAGGAACTTCAAAAGCATCCTTTCATCTCAAGTAAGCTTAGTCTTCTAACTTTATAGAAAAACCTGGTACTGCTATATACTTGATGAAAGAGCGCAGCAAATTAAATAGAGAGAGAAAGTCTCAAGTAAAGCATGAATTGAGTAAGAGACTCTTCAAAGATTTCTAAAAGCCAGACGAGATGAACATAGATGCAGGGGCTGGCACTAAGAGAAGAAACATGGGCCCAAACAAGCCTTAGGAGGAAGAAAAGAAAGAGAAGCCAAATCCCTTTACGGGCAAATTTGAAATCGCAACTTATTCATTCGTTTAAATCTAATACTTATTTATAAATACAAATCTCCCTTCTCTTGCGCACACTTTAACTTTCTCATCACTGACTCTTTTAGCAGCACTCTTAATAAAATCGACTGCATCTATCTTTAAATCATGCATCAGATGATAGAGCAGCAATTTCTTATAATTACCTTTCAGTAACCCCCAATATAATTCAATTCCATTGAATTAAGGGCTGTAAGGAACATTAAATACAGGTGTTATATTTAGCCTTTAATATTCCTTCCTTGAGTCTTTAGTTTTATGAACTGACAAGTTATCAACGAATAGAATAATCTCTTAGTCAGCGTACTTATCTCTGAGTTATTGCAAGAACTTAATATATTATTCAGTCTTTATAGAACGAGGGTGTATGACATAAGTCTCGAGGCCACTATCTTCACTTAATCCACCAAGGATAGCATGAGTTTACACCTTGACCTTTTACTTCTATATTACTATACCTCTTGTACAAGACCTTGATATAAAGGTATTGAATGTAAATATAGCTTCATCAGGGTGTATGAACTTTATATTATGCTCTTAAGACCTCTGCATTTAATCGAATATATAATTTAAATTAGTCTTATAAAATGGAACATTAAAGTCAATCACTCTCTTAATGCGATTGACTGTCTTGCAAGATATTCCGTTCTTTTTATAAATGTTCGCTATAGATAAAGCAGAGATGTGAAGCTCAGGAAATAGGCGATGAAACATCACAGCTCTCTAGGCTAGAGAGAAATGAGCCCAGTATGTAAGAGTCTTATCATTGATAAGATAGTCAATATGATGCTGCTAAAATTTTAAGGGTCTTTTAGGCTTAGAATTAAGATGCTATCTCTTTAAATTCAATGATAATAGACAGTGAAACCTCAAAGTTGCTAAAGATTTATGGAGTAGCCTTGCAATAGGTGTGTAATTTAGAATAGGTTTGAGTTGTTCACTATAATCATCGCACCCAAAACGCAACTTAAACAATAAATCTATATACTCACTGTCATAAACTGACCCCCAACATCGCATATACTCACTAAAACTACTAATATTTAAACATTAAACCCCAACATAAACCATATTAAAACCCTAATAAAGTATGCACTAATAGTCTACTATTATCAATCAAAAACTCAATCAAACTACTGAAGGGGTTTTGGGGTTTTGATTGATATTAATTCTATAGAATTCTCTGATTATAATAAGAAATACCTAAGAAAATATTATCTATAGTTTCGGTAAAATATATTGAATAATTTTTGTATGACTATACAAACATTCAAATCTTTAACATCTACAAATTGCAATTTATTCTTACTGTCTAAAAAATAATTATCTAATGCTGATTTGCTTAACAATAAGATTTTTTAAGTTGTCTAATAACTGAAATATTTATTAAAGTCTTATTATATCATCGGTTGTTCAGAGAAATTAATACATCATTTTTTTAGATTTATTATCAATTGATTATAAAATGAAGATAAAACATAATATAGTAATACTTTTTAAGCGAGAAAATAAAGTAAGGAGTTCTTCGCAATAAAAGATATAAAAAATGTTGCAACTTAAATTAAAAACTCTAAGAATTCAATTAAAGTAATTGTATTTTAATTATAATACAGATTCTATAAGATTTAAAAATCAAGTTTTATGAAAAATAATTAAATAATGAAGATATTTATGGCGTTTTATTAGCTCTATAAAATATTATAAATGATTTATAAGAGAGAGCTATATTTATAGAAATATCTTATTTAATTTTAATTTTTTATTTTTATATTAATTGATAAAATCTTGATATTTAAATTTATTGATATTTAATTTTCTGGTATCTTTTATTTTATAAGTTAGAAATATCAATGATTGATTTAAAGATCAGTTAAATATTAGCTGGAGTTCTAATAGTCATTAATGGTAAATGTGTGATGTATTAAAAGCCACTTATCATATCCCACAGTAACTGCATACTTTTTGACCTAGTAAATTTTAACAAAATCAAATGTTTACAAAAGCAGGTTTATAGCAAAATTAGATCCCATAAAACTCTAAAATGAAGTGGAGGCTCCATCTCCAAATTTAGTCAATTATTCTAACAAACTTTCAATAAAATAATTTATATTATAATAATATATTTCAGATATCTAAGGGGGCAGAGATTTACTCATTTCATAGTTCTTAGAAATTGACATTTTCATGTCTTCATCCTAGTACAAATAGCTTTACTTAAACTATATCACTAGTTTATCAGGTACCTATATAAATCTTAAACTACAATTTTTGAAATTACACTGCCTTGAGAAACTTATTATAGATCCTAGAAGATTATTTTGATTGTTAAAATGTCAGCTGTATATTCTGTGATGTTATAATTGCAGTATTCTATACTATCATCTTCTTTTTTCATGAATATCAAAAGCGAATTTTGTAAAATTATTTCACTATGACTCCATATTTTCATATCAATAAAATAATTTTTAAATTTATTAAAATCATGAGAGAGTTTGATAAACACGGTGCCAGAGAATGTAATTCGGGAAATATACGCTGTGAGTTGCTTTCCTTAGGTTTTAACTTAATTTTGTAAAGACATTTTTGCCATGTAAGTTTGCTATTGTAATTCGTAGTATATAATGCCTATTTCACTCGATGAACTATTATCTGATGGCGTAGATGATGAAGAAGATGGTATATTGTAATCAGCAATATAAAAAAATAAATTATAACAAGATCAATTTTCTCAGGATCAATTGCTATTGATTTTTCGACTTCAACGTTTACAATATACGATAAAAACCACATAAACCTTCAGAAGCTTGATTAAATTATTCATTCTAAAAAAGTCAAGGCTATTAAATGGAGCACTTTTTATTTATATTAAGGTATTTTTGGAGGATGGGAGTTTAGATTTTAAAATAATGAATGATAAGAGTAGAAGAATTATTAATTTTTTAGATCTTCCAACAACACTTTAGCAATATGGGTTGAATTTAAAACTTTTATTATCTTTTTAATCATATCTCTATTTCATAAGATTTATGTTATTCTGATCGAGATTCTCTTTTTTCTCTAAGTTCTTATTATCGATAATTGCATAAAATAATTGATTAATCTGAATTTTCAAATATTTTATTTAAAAATGCAATCTTTGGAGACTTTTATCTTTTGAATATAGCCAGTAATTCAGAATTATTACAATTTCAGAAATTTCTAGATATTTTAATAAATTTTCATTTTTAATATCCATTATATTTAATACATTCTAAGCTCATTAACAAGGGATATAATATCACAATTCTTTAAGCGAGTTTGAATTATTACCAATACTTATGACATTTATAAATGAAAAAAATAATTATTAATTTGAATTTTAAGGTGTTCTAAGGCCTAGAGATATGTTGTATGATGTCTATGTGACTGACTTTCCTTGATGAGTGCTTGTAAAATCCTTTCTTGGTAAAGACTTATTGTATGGCTTGCTTAGTGGGAAAACCTCGAATGATACTCTACAGGAGTTTTCTAATGCAAATAATTGTCTCGCTTTTCTCTAGTAAATAGAATCTAATCTGATATCAGAGTGGTCCGTCTCTTAACTCCTTCTCTATCCTTGATGCACTCAACCCCAAGTTGCAAGGATAAGTGTATCATTAAGTTTTAATACGACATAAATGATCAATGGTTGACGTTTTTATTGGCGTGGTCTCTCTATGCCTTGTCTGATGTATTCTGAGGAGGTTCTCAGATCCGGGACTTATCTCGTAAAAGCCGTGCCTTAATGGTTCTGAACTCCAGGGTACCGAAATTTTTTGGGCCTATATTTCCAACTTACCAGTAGGTCGTAACCTCATCATCTCCATATAACTGCGTAAAAGCCGCAATATTTAGCAATAGCATTATATTTTTGAAACAAAATTAATATATGTTAATCTAGGTTTGAGTTATCCACTGTATTGATTATATTTATGTAGCACGCAGGTTCCACAGTTCAGCATTATTCTCTTAAAAAATTAAAATTTTGACCAATAAAACAATGATACTCTCCATTAATCATATAATTATTCTTTGTTAACTACTCCCCTTTGTCAATATTAAATTTAATCACCTACTTTTGGGTTTTGTATGAAGCAGGTTATTCTTAGCTAAATTTTCTTAGTCCTATATTTATACTAAACTACCCACTTATATCCTTTGATGGTGAGAGAACGAGCTGATCTTTATTCAAGCTAATAAATTTAGAAGCTTGCCCTCCTTGCAATTATATTTTGAACTTAATATGCTAAAAATATACTAATTCTATGATAATCTTTTATCCGAAATTATTTTTAATAGAGGGCAACTTAACTTTAAGCTAAGTTCCTGCTTCCATAAATATGTCTTAAGGTTTACTCTAGAACTTAAAAATAAAATAATTATAATAATATCTCGGGATTTTCATCTTAACTACTATCTTAATACTAGGTATAGTATTACAAAGAAATATAATAAAAAGATTTCAATTAAAAATAATACTATTCAATATAAAAATCTTTATTTCATATATTTTTGGGTTTATGTCGAATTTAAATTTTAAAAATATTATTACTTACATAATAATTTGGAGCTAGAACTATAATTTACCAATCCTGCAACAATGTAATATGACAAAAATGATAAATAAAACGACATAAAATTATAAAATATGATTAGATTTTTTTTTTATATTTATTTTAGTATTACTTATTTTTCTTTTAAATGTCAAATATTTTCTATAGCTTTGCTTTAATTATCATAACTGTAATAATTATTTTGATTTGATTTAATCCATAGAATTTATATATTAATAAGTTTGTCAATATTTTCTTATTGACCATAAAAATCAATCTTTGTAGATACAAAGTAAGTTCCAATATCCTTAGTCAAATTAGTAAAAACGTCGTATTAACTTTGAGTCGTATAAACATGATAGACTTAATAATAAGTTATATTATAAAAATGACTAAAAATATAATTATTATGATGCTGCATAAAATAAGGAGCATTGACTATTGTAATATTTATTGATTAGAAGTTGCATGAAGAAACTTTTAATTTTTTTATGTTTAAAAAATTATTGAATTTTTAAATCAATAGATATACAAAGGTTCATTTAAATAGGTGATTTAATATAACAAAGCAAAATAATAAATATATGCCAAATTTTAATTTTTATAATCCATTTTATAGATATTATGAAGATATAAAATAAATACTTTTGAGATTCGACCAAAATTTTATATAATAAAAAAGTACTAATTATACTTTTTTAAATAAAAATTTGAATGCTTAAAATGAAAAATTTTACGATTTGTTATAAGATATTTAGAATAGCATGAAGTATTAGTTGATTCATATTTTACACTTTTTTCAACAATTTATGTCTATGAGCTCAATAAATTAAATAAATTCAAAAATCAATTGATAGTAATAAAGGTATGGTACTGGATACTCTAGCATTTTTATTCATTAATAATAGAATATTTAATATTTTGAATGAGAACTCACACAGTGTTTAAACATCCATTGAAAATGGTATTTCCCTAAAACAATATTAAACTTTAATGTAACTCATATATATATATATATATATAAATAAAAAGTAAATTTACACTATTATTAATAAAATTTTGAATAATTACTTTAATTATTTTTTTTCAATTTAATTTAATATATAAATTAAATAGATAACTAAAATATTAAAATGTTAACATATTTAATAATAATTTTGATGCTTTTAATTAAGAAAGATAAACATATCTTGAAATTACTTAATAAAATGAAAAAGTTATTAATTAATCATAAAAAATATTATTATTATAATGATATTATATTCAAATTAATTTGAATATGAAGAATAAATTATTATACTAAAACAGCTGTATTTATTAGTAAGATTTTTGCACAAACTAAAAGTTAAGTTGAATGTCTTTTTCCTTAAAGTAACACTTTGTGGAGTATAGCTCAATGTAACAATTTTATTGAGAAATGGCTACTTATACTCTATATATGTGTCTGTAAAGAAAGTATATCAAAAATTATAAACATATTATTTTTAGTTTATATGAAAAATAGTATCTTGCTCAGTTACAGAGAAATAGTTATTACCCTCTTATTCTCTGAAAGCTCTAATATTTGTTTTTAAATGAAAAAATTTGCTTTTTAATAAAATTGTAGAATACAAACAAAATTTTTTAAAAGATCATCATTATATTGAAATTATATGATTGGATTTTTTAATAAATTATTTATTGAAGAATATAATCATAAAAACGATAAAATTAAAATAACTAATTAAGTAGACAAGAAATTATAATTATCTAAATTATAAATGTTCTTGATTTTATTGGATAAAAAGAGTTTTAATACTTCAATAAATAGTTGAAGAAGAAATTTTTCTAAAAATATATTATTTATTTATTATGCTAATAATAAAGCATAGAAATATACCAGATCATTTTCAAAGCAGTTGTCTAATTAATAGGAAGCTATTTTAAAGTTGCAATCTTAAAAAAATTTACTAAATTATTTATTTATTAAAATCAATCATAGGACAAAATGCACGTATAAGTTTATTAATATCTCAATAATTTAAGATTGAATCTAATTAATATTATTGTAGAAATACATTTTAATTTGGAAAATTAATTATCATTAAATTAATAATAAATCAAAATCGAGGCAGTTTAAGTTTGCCAATTTAAACGTTCTTGTGCTCATTCGATAGAGAACATTCAAAACTAGCTGGACTATATTAGTGGCGATGCTATTTTATCGCATCCCTGGAGCGAGGTAATTCAACTTTAAATTTAACAAATCAATATTCGATATATTGCACCCTCAAATTTAAAGTTGAATTACCTCGCTCCAGGGATGCGATAAAATAGCATCGCCAATAATATAGTCCAGCTAATTTTGAATATCCTCTATCGAATGAGCGCAAGAACGTTTAAATTGGCAAACTTAAACTGCCTCGATTTTGATTTATTATTAATTTAATGATAATTAATTTTCCAAATTAAAATTTATTTCTACAATGATAAACTCCATTATGTGAGAGTTTGTTAGAGTTTTAAACTTTAAATAAATTATCTCAAATTTATTCGGAAGAAATTAATCATGCTATTTTAGAGTTTTTCATTTTCACATAATAGATTGTCTTTATATATGAAGCTTTATTATTAATACCTATCGTTTATATGATAATATAGTCTTTGCTATTTAAATTCAATTAAAGAAGTCTATCTTTTCGATATAACTTGAATTATGCAAATTAAAATTCTCTATAGTATGTTTTGATTAATATAATGATTAGCTTACTATTACTATCATTTAGTATTGTCATTGTTTAATTATTTCAATTTAATTTTTAAATTGAGATTAAACTCAACCAAACTCTAACAAAGTCTAACAAAATATTATAAATTATCTTATTATATTATCTTATAATATTACAGAAATAAAACCTAGTTTGTCAATTTAAAAATATACTCTAAAAAAGTCTAACAATCATAAATACAATTTTGTATAAATCACTTTTATTTAAACTTCAGATTAATCAATATATAGATTTTATGAATAATCGCTAAAGAGTTATTTTTAAAATTGCGAAATCATCTCTTGTGAAATTTAATCCTTTATACATTCTATTTCACAATGTCTATAAAATCTTTCATTTAACTCTGTAATATTTTTCTTATTTATTTATGATTATTATAAAAGGGGATTTTTTCACCACTAGGTGGTGAAATTTTCCCTATCGTTAAAAGTACAAGTGTTATAAAAAGATATTTCATCTTGCCCTAAATAACAAATTAAATGATTAGGTTTCCCTTAATTAACTTTTGAATAAAATTTAAAAAATATGCCTTAACGATAGTTTGATTAATGGATTTATTATCTAAAATATAATTTAAACAAAAACTTGAAATTATTAGAATATTTGAGATTGAAGTTTTAAATTCAATAGATTTATTATAGATTTTCTCTTAATTATACTTGGGAGATTTAATTTCTATATAAAGTTAATCATTTATATAGTATAATAATTTGGATATAATTATTTTGTTTTAGCTTAAAATTATTTCATTTTATTTGTAAGAGATAATTAATGATAATAAATTAAATTAATTTTGCTATTTTGGAAAATTGCTATATCTTTAAATTATTAGTAAATTTAGACTTTTTAATTAAAACTATTAATTGATAAAATTACCAAGCTTATAGAAACAAAACGACAGCTAGATTTGATTTCAAAGTGCTAGTATCATAAAATTGGAAACAATAACTTTCTAAAAAATAAAAAAATTTATAGACTCTAAAATAAATTAAGAGCTCAGTAGAAAAGTGAATATAAAAGCATTTAAATTAGGAGATATATACTTTTCTAAAAAAATGTAATTTTCTTAGGAATTGGATAATTTTTATATAATTTTAATTTGCTTGATGATAGAAATGCATTTTATAAAATAAGTAGTTGAATGATCAATGATTTTAGAATTTTTAAATTGTAGTTTTCTTAAAAGTAAAGTTTTTGATTAAATTTAAGCATCAATAATTAATAAATTACTGAATGCAAAAATTTAGACAAAAAGATGAGCATCTACGTGTAATAAGTAATTTTTTGTTAGAGTTTGTTATATTTTAGGATGGAAAATAATTGTATTTTTGTATTAAAAATTATCTCTTCTATTCCATAATTGATGAACTTACTTCTACCTTGTAAATGATAAATGTCAAAGCATAATCAATTGGTCTATACTTATCTCAAGAATAATAGTTCCAATTATTTAGTTTGATTTTAAAATGTTTGGCTAAATAATATTAAGAGATTTCATTTAAAATTACATTGTGATCATCAAAATAATTAATTAATTAATAATATTTAATGTTACTAAAGCTTATAGTGGAAATTGATAAAACCCTGTAAATTTTCAAATATAATATATAATTATTTTTGAATCAATTTATACTGTACTCTAAATTCTACTTATGTTATCTTCATGGGGTTTTGGGGTTTTGGGGTTTATTAAAAATTATGCTACAAATTAAGTTTCTAAATAGTCTATTATTTATCTTGCTGACAAGAAATTTTTTATTGAATTAGATCAATAATTTTAATGAACAACTTCTAAAAACATAGGTTAAAGTTTTGAATTAATATAGATAGAATTAATTCACACATAATTATGTAGAAGTTATGTATTAAAATTAAAAAAACATATATTTTATAAATTAAAATCATTAAAATTACTGATAAATTTCTTGATTTAAAATCTATATTTATTAGTAGTTTTCTAGATTTATTCAAAATATTATTTTCTTAAAATTTTATCATTAAGCAATGAACAAAAATTTATTATATTCATTAATTGGCTTTAATAGTTTTACATATTAAATTTTCATAATCTAAAATTTAAAGGCAACTAAATTAATTAATTGAAAATAATAAATAAAATAAATAATTTATTATATAATTAAATTCTATTTAATTTTTTCTACTTACTTTTATTATAATCAGCTGGTTTGGTTCGATATACAAAGTTTCCTATAGATTTGGACTTCCAGTCTAAGGATTTTAGTTAGGCCAGTAATTATTTTAAGTTAATAAAATGTCCTCAGCTTTTTATATGTTTACTATAAAATACGATATCAAATCATTTTTTAACTCTCGAATGAAAATATTTTTTAAATTAATTGAATTATATAAATACTTAAATTTATCTCAGCAATTATTTCCTCAAACGATTTAAACATAATTATAAATTAATTCTTATCTTATTTAGGAATATAACTTAAACTTTTTATTTAATATTCCATTATTTCTGAGAATATAGTTTTAATGGGAATTATATTGTATTTTATTCATATTCTATGTCTGTTTATATTGAGAATTGCTAGTCATGTAAATTAAATTTGACATGGTATATATAAAACCCTCCTAAATTATAATATGGAAAATCTAATCAATCAAGATGCCCTAATAATAAGAATAATATAATTATCAAGAATCAAAAGTATTCTCATATTAATTTAATTTAATATACTGCTTTTTATATGTTTATCGGCTAAAAATTTTTGTAGGTAATAGAATTAAACATAAATAATTCTGTTTAAATTAATATATAGAGTAAATTGTTATTATTAAAATTTATATAAATTTTTATTTTAATGATAAATTTTTAAGAATTCTTTCAACTCAATAATAGTAAAATATAAATCGTCAAAAAATAATATATAAGCTTCTTTTTTTTAATTTTTATTTTTAACAAAATAAAAAAAAATATTTAATTAAAAATATAATTTTAACAAACTAAAAATTAACCTATCATTCTAAATTCTCGACTATAGCATTAATAGATTGATATTTAAATATTTTAAATTACAATTATTAGTTGAAGATTAATAAAAATAATTGACCACCACCATTAGAGAGCGAAACTTATTATAAAAAATTAAACGAAATTTTATTTAATAAAATTTTTAAAATTAAACGAAATTTTAACACATGAATAAAATTGTTCATTAAATCTATCTATATATATAAATATATAATATAAGTCTTATTATTAAAAATCATATTTATATTAAATATAATATTCTAATAAACCATAAGTTTAAGAAAGGTATTTTCCAATGGAGGTTCTATTGTGTAATAAAAATCCATGTAGTTCCAAGATATATAATATAAACATACCTATTTCTTTTTTATATTTTATTAAATTTTAAGATTATGGGGTTAAACTTCCTTCAATGAAACCTGCTCTATAATTAATATTACAGGAATACATTTGAATTTCGAAAATTAATTATAATTAAAAACATTAAACTTTTTGTAATTAAATTTTAGGAAACATAGCCAAGGTACTTATTCGGGAGATAATTTAGAATTAGCTGGACTTTGTTATCAGTGGTCCTATTTATCGCATCCTGGAGTGAGATAAATTAATATTAAAATGGATAATTTATTTCCTTGCCTAAATTAAATTCAAATTATCTCGCTCCAGGGATACAATTTTGGGGGGGAAATGTAATTATAATAATAAATTCGACTCAAGCTAACTTTAAATTCTCTTAGAACAAGTACCATTTTGTCTAGGTTTCCTTGAAGCTTACTGTTACTATTCAAAACCCCTTAAGAAGTTTGATTGAGTTTTATTGATAAAAGTAGACTATTAGTGCATACTTTATTAGGATATAAATAGGGTTGATGTAAGGAATTTCGGTTTAAATGTTCGTAATTTAAGAGAGTATATGCGAGGTTTATTTTCAGTTTATGACAGTGAGTATATTATTTTACTATTTAAAATGCGATATGGTTGTAATGACTATGGTTATCAACTCAGACCTATTCTAAATTACACATCTTTATCAAGGCTACTCCATAAATATCCTGCACCTGTGAGGTCTCACTGTGAATTAGAATTGAATTTAAAGATATACCAACTCAATTCTAAGCCTAAGAGACCCTTTAAATTTTAGCAGCATCATATCGATTATCTTATTAATGATAAGACTCTTAAATAATGGGCTCACTTTTCTCTCTAGCCTAGAGGACTGTGATTTTTCATCGCCAATTTCCTGATCTTCACATCTCTGCTTAATCTATAGCGAACATATTTAAAAGAATGGAATATCTTACAAGACAGTCAATCGCATTAAGAGAGTGATTGATTTTAATGTTTCATTTTATAAGACTAATTTAAATTATATATTCAATTAAATGCAGAGGTCTTAAGAGCATATAAAGTTCATACACGCTGATGAGGCAGTATTCACATTAAATACGTTTATATCAAGGTCTTGGAATAAGAGGTACAGCAACATAGAAGTTTATGATCAAAAGGTTAAGGTATAAACTCACGCAATCCTTGGTGGAATCAGTGAAGATAGTGGGCTAGAGACTTATGTTATTCACCCTCGTTCTATAAAGACTGAGTAATATATTAAGTTCTTGCAATAACTCAGAGATAAGTACGCTGACTAAGAGATTATTCTATTCGTTGATAACTTGTCAGTTCATAAAACTAAAGACTCAAGGAAGGAATAAGAAAGGCTAAATATAACACCTGTATTTAATGTTCCTTACAGCCCTTAGTTCAATGGAATTGAATTATATTGGGGGCTATTGAAAGGTCATTATGAGAAATTGCTGCTCTACTATCTGATGCATGATTTAAAGATAGATACAGTTGATTTTATTTAGAGTGCTGCTAAGAGAGTCAGCGATGATAAAGCTAAAGTATGCACAAGAGAAGGAAGATTTTGTGTTTATAAATAAGAATTAGATTTAAATGAATGAATAGGTTCACATATTAAATTTGCCAGTAAAGGGATTTGGCTTTTCTTTCTTTTCTTCCTCTTAAGGCTTGTGCCTATGTTTCTTCTCTTTGTGCCAGCTCCTGCATCTTTGTTCATCTCATCTGGCTTTTATAAATCTTTGAAGAGTCTCTTACTCAATTCATGTTTTACTTAAGATTTTCCCTCTCTGTTTAATTTGCTCCGCTCTTTCATAAATATATAGCAGTGCCAGGTTTTTCTATAAAATTAGAAGACTAAACTTACTAAAGATGAAAGGATGCTTCTGTAGTCCCTAGAGCCAGGTGTTGCTGATTTTAATTCCCTACTTCTCTTTTTCTTCATGAGAGATGCTATAGCGTTTCTTATGAGCTTCTTATATAACTTCATTAATGTACTCAGGTTTTAGATTTCCGAGGACACCAAAGAAGAAGTTTCTCTCTGGCAACTTATTAAAGAGCTGTAGCTTTGATGGAAGGTAGAGAGCAACATCTGGATCACTCATAGCATTATCATAAAGATTTGTTACAGAGATTTCAGGGTAGTTAGGTATCTCTATCATTCTTATTTCATTAGACTAAAAAGATTTTTTCTCTTCTCTTAGTAAGGCTTTTAAGAATGAGAATTTAGTCCCCTCCTAAGATGGCAAAAAGGGTCCAACTATAACAATCGTATTGATTATACATGAAAACTTACCTAGCTATACCAAGTATCTGTTGAGGTCCTCTTTAATTCTGAATTTACCTATTAAATCTTGAGATTATATTCTCTTAATTGCATCATTCATGGATTCCATCTTAATTCCAGCTTTTATAAATGTTTAAGAAATTTAAAATTATGGTTATCCGTTCTAAACTTATTAAAATTTTACTGCTAAATAGACAGATCCAACTGGAGGTCAACCTGAATCACATATATAGAGAAAGATGGAGAAACTTTCTCTATGTTTCAGAGTTTGATTTCCATTTTTATCAAACTTTCTCCATTAAATTGCTCCTAATAATAATTAATTTAAATAGGTGGTGCTCCTAATTTATTTATAACTTATTTAGGAAGTTAAATTAAAGTTCATAAACGTATTAGGTGGTACAATAAAAACATTAAATTGTTAAACTTCCCCTCCTAATTTTGCGAGAATAAATTTAGGAGGAACACCTAACTACCTAACTTAACAAAACACATTTAGGTGCATTTTAGTTTATAAAATGGATGAATTAGCATATAAATTATCTCAAAATTTAAGAAAATTGAAACAAATATCTTGCTCTGTTCCCATAAAACCTCTCTAAATCTTGGAGGATATTCTTTTACTCCAATAAAGGTAGAATTTATTAACCTTTATAATTATTAATAGTATTTATAAAATGAGCAGTAACTTACTTAGAAAAGCAGCATTGCTTGGCATTAGCCAGCAAAAACTTTCTTTCATGAATCAAAAGAAAATTGGGACTTGTGATGCCTCTCCCTAATATGAACCTGAAATTTTCTTACCCTAGGTCTCAGACATTGAATAACAATTCAATTTTTAAATTGTAATGTAGAGCTTAGAAATTTAAAGCGAGGTTCAAATAAAAATGATTGAAGAGGTGGAAGTGGAAAATAGAATTAAAGATAGAAATTTTTTTTGAATAGTGTTACAAGAGCTTTACATATAAATCTGCTCTCAAATGTCATATTTTAGAGCAGCATTCTAACAAACCCAAGCTCTATTTTAAGCATGATAAGATAGAAGAAAAATATTTCATTCCTTACTGTAATAAGTAATAAATCATTCAAGGGATCTAAAAGTTCACCTCGAAAAACGCCATGGTACGAAGTTTGAGGTCATAGATCCTGAGATTGGTGAGGTCTTCCTTCAGAAAAGAAAGCCAAGAGACCCTTTAGAATCTTTGGAGCAAAGAATTAAGAAAGAGAATAAACTCATAAAAGCAGTGAAAAACCTCCCTGCCTCTGAGATAGTAAAAATTACTCTGAAGATACAAGCACTAAAGCTTCCAATTTTGAATGTAATTGACCTTATAGAATGTAAGGAAAGTTATCTTATACTTGAGGAAAAGTTTGAGAAAAAGGTCATAACTGATCAGCAGTTTGCATAAAAGATTTATCCATTCAATTACTTTAAATGTGATGACAAGTATCAAATTGAATTTGTCAATGAGTATCAAGCTCTTACTAAAGCAAGGGATAGACAGAGCAGATTTACAGTTAAACTTGAAGAATTCTTCTTGCTTAAATTCATGCATCTTTTTCGCCTACCTTCATACTAAATGACATTAAGAGACTGTATTCAAGACTAAAAATGTCCAAAGTAACTACCTCTTATTCTAACAAATGTCTTCAAAGGTATTTATGAGCTGCATACTTTAGGATACGTGCACAGAGATTTAAAGCCTGAAAACATTATGATTGACTTTTCACCACTCAGAGTTGTAATAATAGACTTTAATAGATCGTACAGAGTTGTAGCTTCAGGACTGGCCAACGTTCGTGGCACTCCTGGATATTTTTCAGAGAGAGAAGAATGGAGATATAAGGTGGGATATCTAGTCTTAGCTGCAATAATAATAGAGTGCGATATGCAAAGAAATTACTACTACAGTTGTCGAAGATAAAAAGATTCAAAGCAAAGAATCCAGCAAGATCTAGTGCAAAATAAGATAAAAGGTAAAATAACAGATATGGCTGAGCTAATTATCCTGAAGCCTAACAACAGAGCAGAACATATAATCGACTAGATAATTAGTTGGTTAGGAGAAATTAAGTCTAGAAAGTTGCCTCATGATGCCAATGTACTGTTTGAGGGAATATTTAAAATACAACACTTAAAATACACACTAATCTACATAACATTTAAACTCTTATCCCCTAAATAAACCCTATTAAAACCCTAATAAAGTATGCCTTAATAGTCTACTTTTATCAATAAAAACTCAATCAAACTACTGAAGGGGTTTCGGGGTATTGATTATAATTATTAAAATTTTTAATTATGAATTTAATTCACAAAAAAATTATATTCCTTCAATATTAGAAGCATCTTTATTTAAATTAAATAGATAATTTCTGAAGAAAAAAAAGTTGCTAATAAATTTTTAAAAAAACATAATTAAAATTCAATAAAATTCAAAAATGAGATAAAAAAGTTCTACTTAAAATTATAGTTACTTTTAAAAATAATGCAATGATTACTAAAAATAATGAAATTTAACTATTAAGAATTACAATTCATAAAATAAAGCATTTCAAATTTATTATATTTTGTAAGATCAAATAAAGTTTTAATTAATGTTTAAAATTAGACTCAATACTTATTCATTATTTTTGCAAATTACATTATAATAAATTTATTCTAATCTTTGTTTATTGAACCTACTGCTAATCCTTGGAAAAACTAATCTGTCTATGCCAGGAATAGAAATTAGTTTAATTTAACTTAAACTGATCCCTATTGATTTAGTTTCAAGCCAACTTATACACTATGATATGTGGGTGTGTTTTAGATTACGTTTAAACCATTCTACGGAATATCATATTCTTAGTAGAAAATTTATTATTTTATATTCAATAATTTATTAAATCTCTTAAATAAAAAGTTATGTAATTAAAGAATATATATATATAATAAAAAAATTTAAATAAAATTGAATAAGAGTTATCAGATTGTTACATTTTATAAATTCTAATAAATTAATTACCTTAAATACTGATGAGAATACTTTACAAGACCTCCCCAAAAATTCCAATTCATGAATCTTTTCATTATTTTTTAAATTCTAAATTTATTTCATATTTAAAAAACGACCTAAAATCTTAAACTTTCAAAGAACTAAAGATTTTCATGACAAGAGTAATAAATAGCAGATTTGGAAAATTTTCAAAAATATTTTTGGTTAATTTAATTTTTTCAGAGGCTTCAAACTCAGATTTAAACCTCAAGCTATAAAGAAATATAAAAACACGGACATAAATGAGGTTAATATACTTATTACGGTTGCCTTACTATGTTAATACAACTATTGTTGAAGAATTAATCTAAAAAAAAGTGTTAGTCTTGAGAAATTTTATTTAGAATTCATTTGGAAAACGTTAATATTTTATTTTATTAAATAACTTAAATAATTTATTGTGATATCGTTAATTTTATAATTTCTTAGTTCTATATAAAGATTGTTAATTCTGATAGTAGACTTATATAATTATTTATTAAAAATGTTTGTGTTTTAAAATTAATGATAAATTATAGTTTTCCAGATGTTGATATATATTAACCAGCACATTTTAGTTTCTTAATAAATTAAAATAAATAATAATCTATGCATTAATTTTAAGGGGTTAGCGGCACAGCTGATACAACATATTGTTATAGACCACCAACCTTTATTTATACCATTAAATAATTTATTATAAAAAGTAAAAAAGATATAAAGAACTTGTCTTATAATACTTTATTAAAGAATTTATTTTTATTAATCATTAATTTTTACGATTATAAAAAACTATTTTGGTATTTTAAGAAATTTATTTTTATAGCTATCAATAATAAATGGATAATTTTAATTATAAAATCATAATATCGAAGTCGCTTTTACTCAAGAACATGAAAAATAATTAATAAAACTGCAACTTATATCAAAATTATTATATACTAGTCTTACAAATCTTTTTTTTGAGGTTTAAAAACTGATTTTAACAAAAAATTTATTATAATTTTAAGAGGAATATTGCTGGAGTTGTAAGATTTGTTTGCATTAATTTATTTTAGAGAAAAATTTATTTCTTGGAAATATATTATAATAGAACTCAATTAACCTTGTCAGCTAGAGTTTTTTATATTATTTTCTAAAGATTCTATGCAAAAAATTATTTTAAGTACCATTAATTATCACAAATGACTATTTTAGATAGCATTTTTAAGCAATCGTTGGGATAAATAACTCTAAATATAAGTTCTTCTATGTTCAAAATCCGAAGATTATTAAATTGATTAAACATTAAATTTATCTCAAAAAAGAGCATTTATATAATTGTTGGTTGCTGGAATTATTGAATTAATTAAACCGTTAACGTTTAGCTTTTCAAAGTTTCGAAAATAAAATGCGATGTAAAATGAAAAGAAATTAAGAAAAAGATTAAAATTAATGCCTGATGTAATAAGAAAAAAACAACATACAGAAATACATTTAGCAAATAAAGCTAATTACTTAATCAGATAAATTAAAATGAGAAGAAGTTGCAAAATCACATATTGTATGAATATGGGAACAAACTAAGCATTAATTTAGTATTTTTTTATGGATTTAAAAATAGATATAACATATATAAGATTTGAGAGTTAAACATGCATAACATATATTTTTTTGTTAGAAAATTTACGGCATACAATTCATTTTGAAACAAAATTATAATGGTAAATAAAAATGGATTTATTCACTTTTCTATCCAACATTGCTTAGAATGTTTTTATAGCATAAATTTTGATTATCGACCTCTAATTGACCGTAATAAGGAAATTAATTGTATTTGATTATATTGAAGTCCTTCAAGTAGTTTCACCCCTGAAATTAATCAAATAACATTTAGAAAATTGTATATTCTGCCTATAATTAGAAATGTAAATATTCAAAATAATCAAACCGAAATACATAATATATTTGAAAAAATAACTATAATTAATTATTAAAATTAAATAAATTTTTGGATCTATAAGGAATAAAGTTTGAATCACTTGAGCCATGATCAAGTTGGCTCACTTTATTTGATATAGTTTAAATATTATTTTCTTCTTCTTCAAATTTACTTAATCTGCATAAATTGAATATACAGTCTCAATTTTATTAATTTGCTTATATTATTTTATTTTTTATAATTAACTTTTTGCGAGCTACCGTGAAAAAGTTGATTGTGGAAGCTCGCAATTAACATCTTTTTAATTATTTTATCAATATATTTTTTAATATTTGAGGATATGTATATATTGTCGTGAAAGGTTATAAAACTCTTAGTAATTAATAAATTATCTGTTTTTAAAGATTTTGTGAGTAAATAAGTTAGAAAGAGAAATTCTAATATTCAGTTACTGTGTATATTAATTAAATTTTCGATTTTTAGAAATCTTTTTCCATTTTTAATAAATTTAAAATGTATCGATAAAATAATACAAAAAACAATTAAAATTGATGAATTTAAAAAGAGATCATTTATACTCTATAATTTAATGAATAAAATAATTTTTGATTATAAAATTAAAAATGGAAAAAGATTTCTAAAAATCGAAAATTTAATTAATATACACAGTAACTGAATATTAGAATTTCTCTTTCTAACTTATTTACTCACAAAATCTTTAAAAACAGATAATTTATTAATTACTAAGAGTTTTATAACCTTTCACGACAATATATACATATCCTCAAATATTAAAAAATATATTGATAAAATAATTAAAAAGATGTTAATTGCGAGCTTCCACAATCAACTTTTTCACGGTAGCTCGCAAAAAGTTAATTATAAAAAATAAAATAATATAAAGCAAATTAATAAAATTGAGACTGTATATTAAAATTATACAGATTAAGAAAATTTGAAGAAGGAAATAATAATATTTAAACTATATCAAATAAAATGAACCAACTTGATCATGGCTCAAGTGATTCAATTTATTTTTATACCTTAAAGATCCAAAAATTTATTTAATTTTAATAATTAATTATAGTCACATTTTTTTCAAATATTTTATGTATTTCGGTTTGATCATTTTTAATTTTTACATTTCTAATTATTGGCAGAATATACAATTTTTTCTAATTAATATTAATTATATCTTAACTGACCCAGTATCGACTACTTTATAGACATAATTTATATACCTTGAACTATGGTCCCAATACATTAAACCAATAACATTTGAAGTTGGATCTTCATTCTTGTAATTTGAAAGGCATCCGAAAGTCAAAATATATAAATAAATAATTAATTACATAATTAACTATCTATTAAAATAAATTTTAATTAAAACTAGAAAATATAATTTTGGAGATATAATTTTTAAGGAAAAATTATATAATTATTAGCTTTTTAGAAATAAAAAATAATGAAATAAAATATAGAAGATTATGAATAAATATGAAAATACAATTGATTTATTAAATTAAAAAAATAATAAGCCTAAAAATCAACGAAATTTTATATAGTTAAGTAAGATATCAATTTCTATTTATTACTTATTTTTATAAATTATATTTTTTTAAATTCACATTATGATCATTGTCGAAAGTAGCATGTCTCAAACTCAAATTTTATAAAATCTTTATTAATATATTTATTAATGTAATTGTATAATTTCAAAATAACTACGATTAATACATTTTATATTCATAACCATATTAATTAAAAACTCAAAAGAAAGAAAAAAATGAATTATTAAATATATATTCAAATAATTTGAATGTTACATTCAAAACACTACAACCCCCTTTAATGAAGTTTATAAGTCCTTTGATTAATAGGGAATTTGTTGTTCTAATTTGTTCATAATTCTTCCTGGTTTCTTTTGTCTTATGAACAGAAAGATTATCAACGAATAGTATAATCTCTTATTCATGGTACTTCTCTCTCAGCTGCTCTAAGAACTTAATATACTGCTCTGTCTTAATAGAGCGAGGATGAATAACATAAGTTTCTAAACCAGCATCCTCGCTAATACCTCCAAGAATTGCCATTGTTTATACCTTGACTTTCTAGTCATATACTTCTATGTTGCTATGCCTCTTATACCAAGACTTCTAGATGAAAGTGTTGAAGGTAAACACAGCCTCCTCAGCATGTATAAACTCAATATTATTCTATTAAGCTCTCTGCATTAAATTATAAATATAATTTAGGTTATTGTTGTAAAATGACTGAGTGAAATCAATCACTCTCTTGATACGATCCACACCTTTGTAAGAGATACCATTTCGTTTAAAGATGTTGGCTATAGACTCGGCAGAGATCTTAAAATCAGGGAACTGGCGGAGAAACATAGAAGCTCGTTGGTCGAAGAGAAGTGAGCCCAATACTTCAAAGTTTTCTCATTAATAAGATAGTCAATATGCTTCTATTGAAACATTGACTTCCTCTAAAGCATAGAATTGAGCTATTATTGCTTAAGTTATACTGATTTAAGGCCGTTGGAGCGAACAGTTTTTCACTTTAAGAGCAGTATAAATGACTTATAGTTCAGTACTGGTTTGTCTTAATCATTTTTTATTTCACATCCATAACGCAGTTCAAACACTAAATCTATTTACTCTGCATCAAAAATAGTCCCCAAAAGATAGTAATTTTAATCTAGCATTTAATTAATAACCCCAACACCTAACAAATTCCTCAAAAATAAAAGCACTTATAAACCTCTTTAAGAGGTATTGTGGTTTTGACAGTCTTATATCAGTATAACTTAAGCAATAATAGCTCAATTCTATGCTTTAGAGGAAGTCAATGTTTCAATAGAAGCATATTGACTATCTTATTAATGAGAAAACTTTGAAGTATTGGGCTCACTTCTCTTCGACCAACGAGCTTCTATGTTTCTCCGCCAGTTCCCTGATTTTAAGATCTCTGCCGAGTCTATAGCCAACATCTTTAAACGAAATGGTATCTCTTACAAAGGTGTGGATCGTATCAAGAGAGTGATTGATTTCACTCAGTCATTTTACAACAATAACCTAAATTATATTTATAATTTAATGCAGAGAGCTTAATAGAATAATATTGAGTTTATACATGCTGAGGAGGCTGTGTTTACCTTCAACACTTTCATCTAGAAGTCTTGGTATAAGAGGCATAGCAACATAGAAGTATATGACTAGAAAGTCAAGGTATAAACAATGGCAATTCTTGGAGGTATTAGCGAGGATGCTGGTTTAGAAACTTATGTTATTCATCCTCGCTCTATTAAGACAGAGCAGTATATTAAGTTCTTAGAGCAGCTGAGAGAGAAGTACCATGAATAAGAGATTATACTATTCGTTGATAATCTTTCTGTTCATAAGACAAAAGAAACCAGGAAGAATTATGAACAACTTAGAATAATACCAGTGTTCAACGTGCCTTACAGCCCATAGTTTAATGTTATCAAATTCTACTGGGGTATATTAAAATATCATTACAAGATACTGCTCCTCTACCACTTAATGCATGACTTACCTATCAATACAGTAGACTTATTAAAATTGAGCGAAAAGAGTAGATAATTTATTGGCTAAAAGCGTGCTAAAGTAGGGAGAGTGAATTTATTTAAATAAGTTTTATAGTTAAGTTAAAGAATCTACAAATCACATTTAAAATTCTTTAGTTGGAGCTGGCTTTTCTTTCTTTTCTTCCTCCTATTTGTTCCCTCCTCCCATGTTTCTACTCTTACTGCTAGCTCCAGCATCAATGTTCATTGACTCTGGATGCTAAATATTTTAATAAAGTCTCTTATTAGCTTCATTCTTTGTCTGCGACTTTCGCTCTCTGTGAAGCTATCTCTATTCTATCATCAAGAAGATGCTAGTTCCATATTTTTCTAAAGAGTTAAGCTTGAAATCTTACTTGAAATATAAGGGTGCTTCTGCAACTCTCATAACCAGCTCTCACTTATCTTGATCCTTTGTTTGTCCTTATCTTCTGAAGAGATGCTGTACCTTTTCTTATGAGATTCTTGGATAATTTCTTTCAAGTAATCACCTTTGATTGTTGCAAGTATGCCAAAGAAATAGTTTCTTTCAGGAAAGTTTATTTGACAACTGCTTCTTAGTAGGCAGGTACTGCGAAACTTCTTGATCATTCATTGCATCGTCATATAAATTAGTCACTGAGATTTCTGGATTGTTTGGAATTTTTAAACTTTTCATCTAAAGTTTTCAATGCTTTCTTCTCTTCGCAGAGTATCGCTCTTAGAAATGAAATTTTAGTCGCTCTTAGAAATGAAATATTAGCACCTTCCATCGTTGGCAGGAGCAAACCAACAATATAATCAATTTTAGTTACTATGAGTTAGTTACCTTGCAGCCCCAGGTAGCGATGCAAATCCTCCTTGCTTCTAAATCTTTGAATCAATTCTTGTTCTTGCACTCTTTTCATTGCATAATTCATTAAATCCATCTTGTTAACAGATCTAGGAATCTATATTCAAATTTAAGGTTATTGATTTCAATTATATACCTCGCTAATACTTACTATTAAATATTGGCTTACTCGGAGGTCAACCTTTAACATAGATATAGAGAAGGTTTTGAGAACTGGCTTCAAACTTGAGACATTGATATCAATTTCTACTGTTATAGTTCCATGTTTTTGAATTTAAATTAGTATGTACTTAATTAGGAGCTTAAATTAATTCTAGTACTTAATTAGGAACACCCTTATTTTAATCACAAAATAATAAAATACCTCCTAACGCAGTACGTACATAATTAAGTGCGCCTCCTAAATTATACGGGCTATAATAAACTTATTATTGAAAGTTAAAATGGATTCTTTCTCTGCCATATTTAGAGCTGGATCGTCTCTTAGCACTTATATTTCTTCTTTAATACTCTAAAAACTTACCTTGAAAATTTTAGGGATGCAAAGTTCAATAATAGAGGCAGTTTTATATTTAAATTCAAATTTAAATATGAGCGCTAACATTTTAAGAAAAACAACAGCACTTCCATCAAACTAAATAAGACTTACCTTTGGTAGCAATAAAGAGTGTGATAGCTGGAGATGAACTCTCATAAGGAACTACCAGACCTATCACTTGAGGTCTCTGTTATTAAAATAGATTCTAATAATAGAAAATAAATGGCAAACAAGTGTGTGAGAAACAGAGAGGAGGTAGAAAAGAAATTTCATTGTAAGCAGAGGAAGTTGAATGATATTTTTGTGAGAAGTGTGAAAGAAACTTCACTCAAAAATCTAGCTGGTATAAAGGTCCGTGAAGAAGCTAAGCCTAATGTATACTTAAATCATGAGAAAGTTGATGGAAAGTACGATTGCTTTGAGTGCCCTAGGCTGTACTCTCATAAAAGAGACTTAAAAATAATCCTTTAAAAGCCACAAGAAAGAAATAGAGGTTGAAGACTAAGACACTCAACTGAAGTTGCTCAAAAAAAGAAAAGCAATGAAGCCTCTTTAAGTTGCTGAGCTTTAACAAGCTAGCGAATCAGAGTATGGGAGGATTGAACGCATCCTCTTAGTATCAGAGGTCAATAAAATCATGATTATTATAAAATATAAGAAAATTTCAGTACTTGAATTGATTGATTTAGATACTTCTCTCTAAAGCTTACTAATTCTAGAGGATTCCTATGACAAGAAAGTTATTAAGGATCATCAGTATGCTTACAAAGTATATCCTTTCAACTGTCTTATTAGTGATGATAAGTATTAAATGGAGTTTACTCATGAGTATTAAGTACTCACTCAGGCTAAGTTTAAAGAGTACAAATACTTAATAAAGCTAGATGCTTTTCTCCTTGCCAATGGTCATGTAGCTTTCAGACTCCCGCTATTTGAAATGACCCACCAAGATTTCATAATTGATTAAAGAAATCATAAATACCTTTCACTAATAGCAACCTAAACTATACAGGGTATTCTAAGAGATTAATAAGTTAGACTTTGTTCACTGGGATCTTAAGCCTGAGACAAAAATATTAAATTTTTAACCAGAAACAGTAAAAATTTTTGATTTCAACAGATCCTTAAGAATTGAAGTATCAAGACTTGGAAGTGTTATGGGAACTCAGAGCTATTATCCAGAAAGAGAAGACTGGAGAGATGGAGACTTATAGTGGGATGTGTTGGCCTTTGCAGAAATATTAATAGAGTGCGATATGCCTCGCAAAGATTACTACTCTTCAAGGTGCGAGAATGACGAAACACAAAGAATAAAGCAATTTATTGACAAAACTAGAGTCTCTCAATCATTGAATAAATGACAGAGTCAATAATAATAATAATATTAATAACACCAAACTCAATATCGGACATTTCAATAGAGCAGATAGAGTAGTGGTTAAGTAAGATAAACTTCAGACCTCTTCCACATGATTCAAACGTGCGTTTTGAGTGATTAAATTAAATACATTTTCTCAAAATTTCACATTAAAACCTATAAATAGCCCCAATCCCAAACAAATTCCCTACAAATCAAAGCACTTATAAACCTCATTCAGGGGTTTTTATTTTTACTATTATTTTAAGGCTGATTTGCAAACTCTCAATATGGAAGAAAAGTAAAAAATAATTAATTGAATTTTTAAATTATAGCAATTTCAATGCTAAAGATAATCTTAAATGTTTATTTTCTAAGCTTAATTATATTATTAATCTTAGTTTTTTCAGTA
Source organism: Oxytricha trifallax (assembly GCA_000711775.1). Classification (NCBI taxonomy): domain Eukaryota; phylum Ciliophora; class Spirotrichea; order Sporadotrichida; family Oxytrichidae; genus Oxytricha; species Oxytricha trifallax. The sequence goes on along the minus strand of ARYC01001330.1, from coordinate 35,365 downwards.
ATATAAAAATTTAATTTTAATTATTCTTTGACAAATAATTTTTCAAAATTAATTTGCCCTCTTCTTTAAAAGTTCTTAAGAATATGCAAATATAGACACATAGCATCGCTCTTTTTTTATCAGCTTCATAAATATAATGACTCTCGTTTTAAAATAAAACATGAGTATTAAATTATAGATATTGAATATACGAACAAATTCTTAAAAATATGATAAAACTTAGGAATTTTAAAAATTGAAATGAATTTTGAAATATTGACATAAACTCCAATTATCAACATTTTGTCTATCTACTATTATTTTACTAAACATTTATCGAATAATTTTTACTTAGAATTATTATTTAATCAAATGTTTTTTGAAATTTTTTTCATCAATTATATTATTGATATTTCAAATCGTAAGTATCAGGATTATCAGCCTTTCCTACATAGTTTATATATGAAGCTTAGCCATTATTTGAAACATCATCTATTTTTCCTAAATAGAAGAAAATATAAATTTTTAATAAAATTAATATTATAATAACTTTATGTTTTTATTTATAAATATAATAAACCTTTTATTTAGCTGTGTATGTTGCCATATATATTTATAAGAATTCAATATTTTTAATGGGTTCTCTTAATTCTTATCTATTAAATATTTTAAATTAATAAATGAGAATAAAATAATATATAAATATCTTTATTAAGTTTTTTAATTAAAATTTAATTAAGTGGTCTGTTTGTTGGCATGCTTTATTTAAAATAGTAACAAATCTTTTTCATAAGTTATAAATATTGTTAGCGTTAATCCCTTGGAAATTATTGTTGCTTTTAAATTTATTTAAAGATATGAGTCTGAAATCAAACTGCTTACATGTAATTTTTAAAAAAATTGTTCTTTAATTTTTAAATTGGTAATCATAATATCTTTATTAGGATGTTTATAATTAAATTTATTAACAAGTATTTTCATCAGAAGAAATGAAAACTATTTTGAAATCAAAAACATTAATTAAATAATCTGAATTTTAAAATGTTTTTTTAATTTGAAATTGTTGTATTTCACACTTAAAAATATGACAAGTATAAATTAGATTCAGAGCAATTAAACGAAATTAAATTAATTAATATTAAAATTTATCGCAACTATTTAATCTATTGCAAATTTAAAAAAAGATCTACATTATTTACCTTATTTATCCCGCAATTTTATCTGGATTCACTAATTAGTAATAATCATGAATCATTTCAAGAACCTAAAGATTTTATTTTAAAAATAATTTCCAGAAAACACTAAAACGATGTCCTTTTTGAAATGAAGATTAGATAAAATCAAGATAACAATAAAAACTAATAACTCAATTTTTTTATACAATTTATTTAGTTTAAATAGCCAAGTTTTGTGAACATTGCCAAATACATAATAGATAATAATTAATAGTAGAATAATTTAAGCTTATAACAAATTTTCTTATTTAGATGTATTCCTACAATTTTTTTTAAAAGTAATAATTTTAGAAAAGCTTTATAATATCATTATTAGATATATTTATCTAAATCATCCTACAATTCTGTAATAATTTATACGAGTTAGTAATAAGCTAAATATTTTAACTTTATTTGATAATTTATTTAAATATTTAATGATAAATTAGAAATAGAACTTCGATACTTATTAATCACTTTAAACTTCAAAATAAATATAATTATATTTTATAAAAACTGAAAACACATCACCAAAGAAAATCAGTCTATAATTTATTCAAATATTTCTGCAAATTCTTACAAATAAATTGGAATTAAATTTTTTTATTTATTCAAAATTTGTAAATAATATTGATAAAAACGATTGAAATGGGGAAATTCAAAAATAAAAATATAACTGTAGATATATATATATATAATTAACTGCCACTAATTAGGTAAGCTTCAAATTGTAAATTGATTTAGTAAACTTTTCATTACAAATCTTAGTATTAAAAATAATTCTGACCAAATTGTATAAATTATACATTGTACTGTTTGATGTTTTTAAGTTTTTAATATATTAAGGCGTACTTATTATATTGTACATTCAAAACCCCAAAACCCCTTAATGAGGTTTATAAGTGCTTTGATTAGTAGGGTAAAGTTGGGGTTTTATTAGGGTTAGTAGAGAAATTAGGCCAGTTTGCAAAATGAGAAATAGAAATTAGCGATTTTGGGGTCTATTTATGATGAGAAATATTTAGATTTACTGCTTAAGCTTAGGTATGGTGCGAGTATTAATATAGACTAACTCAAACCAGTTATGAATTATGCTGCTATAGCAAAGCTCCTGCGCAAGAGTGCCTCAACAGTTAGGTATCATTGCTTGTTAGCTGTTTAGCATTTCAATTCTGGTTCTTGATAACATCCTGTAAGAAAATAAAAGTTCTCTTAGCACCATATTGAATATCTCTGCGATTCTAAGACTCTTAAGTATTGGGCACATTTCCCACTTGACTAGCGAGCTGTGATGTTTCATCGCAAGTTTCCTGACATGCGTATCTCACCATAGACTATCGCAAATATTTATTGAAGGAATGGCATTACCTTCAAGACTGTCAATAGAGTGAAGAGAGTGATTGACTTTACTCTGCCATTTTATAGTAATAATTTAAACTATATATATGATTAAATGCAGAAGTCTATTGATAATAAAATCAAGTTCATACACGCTGATGAAGCTGTGTTTACGTTCAACACCTTTATTAATAAGTCTTGGTACAAGAAGTACGATAATATAGAAGTGTATGACTAAAAGGTTAAGGTTGTCACTCACGCAATTTTGGCTGGTATCAGTGAAGATTCAGGCTTAGAAACTTATGTTATTCATCCTCGCTCTATTAAGCGAGAGCAGTATATAGAGTTCTTACATAAGCTAAGAGATAAGTACAACGATCAAGAGATCATCCTGTTTGTTGATAACCTCTCAGTTCATAAGACTAAGGAATCTAAGAAAGCTTATGAAGAATTAAAGATAACTCCTGTGTATAACGTTCCTTACAGTCCTCAATTTAATGGAATCGAATTCTATTGGAGTTAGATTAAGACTCACTACAAGAAACTCTTGCTGTATCACCTAATGCATGATCTACCAATCGACACAGTAGACTTAATACAGAGTAGTTGCAAGAGAGTGGGTAAAGACTAGACTACGATATGTGCAAGGAAAGGAAGAATGAATGTTTATTAATAAGTGTTAGACTTAAATGAATGAATTATTTCACATATCAAACGAACTCTTAAATGGATTCGGCTTCTCTTTCTTTTCTTCCTCTGGTGCTTTACTAGGACCCATGTTTCTTCTCTTTGTACCAGCACCAGCATCTATGTTCATTTCATCAGACTTTTAAACTTCATTATAAAGTCTCTTGCTAACTTAATGAATGGTTTGAGACTTTCTCTCTCTGTGAACCTTTGCATTCTCTTTCATTAGAAATATACCAGTTCCAGGTTTCCCTAAAAAGCTATAAATCAAAGCTTACTAGAGAGATAAGGATGCCTCTTAAGCTCTGCTAGCCACGTCTCGCTTATTAGTATTCCTTGCTTCTTTTAATCTTCAGGAGAAATAGAGAAGCGTTTCTTATGAGTTTCTTCTATAATTTATCTCAAATAATCCTCTTTGATTGTACCAAGAACACCAAAGAAGAAGTTTCTTTCAGGCAATTTATTTGAGAGTTACTTCTTGCTAGGAAGGTAAATAACCACTTCATCATCTTTCATTGCATCCTCGTAGAGATTTGTGACAGAAATCTCTGGGTAGTTAGGTATTTCAATCAGTTTGATTTCTATGTTTTTAAAAGCTTTCTTCTCCTCGCAGAGTATTGCTTTTAAGAATGATATTTTAGTACCTTCCATCGTTGGAAGGAATAGACCAACTGTATACATCGTTGATTAACATCAATTTATTTTACCATGCTAAGTAAGGTATCGATAGAGATCCTCCTTGCTTCTGAATCTTGATATCATTTCTTGAGCCTCAACCCTTTTCATTTGTTCATTGAATGATTCCATCTTTGTTCCTCTTCCTATTAATGAATTTCAAGTTTTAATTTATAGACTTCTGGATCCTATCCTTTAAAATCTTACTATTAAATATGGGCATCTTATAGGAGGTCAACCCTGTAAAGATACGTGGAGAAGGTTCGCAGAAGCTGTAACAAACTTCAGAGATGGAGCTCCATTTTTATCAATTTAGTTCCATTAAATTAGTACTAAATTTGTTTAAATTTAATTAGTACCGGTACTAAAATCGTTTAAGTTTAATTGGTACCAATTTAATAGTACCAAAACTTAATTTGTACCTAGATTTAATCCAGTGAGGTTTTAATGGAAAAGTTCCAATCTGGTTCAAAACTTAATTGGTACCAGTACCAACCTGAACTTTATCTGAGTTGGTACCAGAATCAAAATTATTAAATGCAAAATTACAAAAATTATAGTTATAAACTGAGTATAAATATGAAGTCTTAGAGCTGAGATCAAACCATCATTAATGCTGTAGCAGCTCCTTTATAGTCCAGCTATAGCTATAGAGGTTTTAATAGCTTTATAATAGAAAATTAAATTTGAATTTAAACATGGCGGTCAACTTAAATCGTAGAGCGGCACTTTTAGGAGCAGGTCAATCAATGCTTAACTTTGGTTCAACCAAGAAACAAGAAGTTATATATATTGAGAGGGAGGCAGAGCTAAGAGCTCTTGAATTTGAAGCACAGGTTTTTATTATATAGGTTTAAAACATGAAACAGAAAGCTGAAATAGAAGTTTAAACATTAATAAAAGATGTTGAGGAAGAAAAGGAACAGCTTCAGATTTAAAGGATTAAAACTTTTGAATGCTAAGACTGCTAAAATTTTTTCTCTACTGATTCCAGTTTGAAGAGACATATGAAAGAGGTTCACTCTGGGAAAGCTAAGGTGTATTTTAAGCATGATAAGGTCGATGGCAGGTACTAGTGCACGACTTGTGAGAAGTCTTATACTCACTCAGCTAAAGTTAAGAAACATATGCAGAAGCATCACCTAAGTGAGTTCTTGATTTAAGATAAAGAGACTTAGAAATTAGTGCCCGCTAAAAGAAAATCTAATAATCTTGAGACTTAAAAAGAACAACAGGAGAAGCTCAAGAGGCAGAAGCGAATAGAATTAATGAATCAACCTGCTGGTAATGTCTTTTTAGCATGCTTTTAAGAGAGAGCCATGTATATTCCTGCACTAAATGCAGTAGACCTTAGCAGTTGTATTGAAAACTACTTACATATAAACGTACCTGCTAAAGCAAAACTCATAGTGGTTGATGACTATGCCTACAAGGTATATCCTTTCAGCTATCTCCTTAAAAACGAGCAGTATCAAAATGAGTTTGCTAACGAATATATTGTACTTAGAGAGGCTTAGAAAAAAGATTGCAAGAATTTGCTCAAGCTAGATGGTGTTATTTTAGGGTTTGGTTTCATCGCACTAAGGCTAAAAAAGTTTGAAATGACTCTCCGAGATTATCTATATTAAAACAGATACCCAGATGACTTGAATGATATTCTATCTAATATGATAAAGGGTGTTTAGGAACTTCACGAGCTTGGATACGTTCATAGAGATTTGAAGCCTGAAAATGTTATGCTAAACCTTTGCCCTTTAGAAGTAGTTGTAATCGATTTTAATAGAGCCTTAAGATAAGAGATTGTAACCTTAGCAAAGGTTCTTGGTACTCCAGGTTACTTCCCAATCAGAGAGAAATGGACTAATGGCTCTATTTAGTGGGATGTTTGGGCAGTAGCTGCAATAATTTTAGAGTGCGATATGGAAAGCATGACTTACATTAATACAAAATATGAAAAATAATCAATAAATCTAGCTGAGAAGCACATAAAACAAGATGATGTATGCTAAGAAATAAAGAAGATTGTAGAGAAGATAATAGTAAGAGCTCCAGCATATCCAAGACAATCCTTAGACGATATGCTCGAACCACTAAAGAAAGCGAGATTCAAGAGATACAACAAAGACAAGCAAGTAAAATTCGTGTGATATAATTAAACTAATACTCATTAAATACATATTAAAGTCTCATTAAACTTGCGTTTTCTCTACTAACCCTAATAAAACCCCAACTTTACCCTACTAATCAAAGCACTTATAAACCTCACTAAGGGGTTTTGGGGTTTTGATTGTACAGTTCTTAGGAATTAGTTTGTTTTAAAATTAATTGCACAGAATTCAATGAATAGTCATTTATAAATTAATATATAGTAATTAAAAAAAACAAAAATAAATGCTGAAATGAGTGGGAGACATTCAAATGATGTACGTGCTCTTGATCAAAGATAGTTAAGTATCACTGCAGCGAGACATCTCTTATGACGGGGAAAAAGATAGACGACCTAAAAAGATTCTTCGAGGGTGAGGGATATCCAGTGAACCTCAAATACAAAGATCCGGTGGTTAGATCCAAGAACTGCCAGGTGATAGCGATATCGAATCAGCCTCCATTCGACGCTATGAGTGAATTAGATAGGAAGTCATTTGAGACCAGGATGCTAATGGCAGAATTCACTAGTTAGATGCAGAGGCACGATGAGAAGTTTCCGTTCATCGAGATTGAGTAGGCAGTGTGCATGAAACAGCGACTGATCGAAGACGGAGATTTAGAGTTGATGATAGAGGATCCAACAATCATAGATGAGACCGCTGTGGATCAAACAGATAACAACAGTATCAAGTGAAGAAATGAAGAACTCTCATCTAGTTGAACTGCCATAAGTGCATATATATAATTACCTTGAATAATTAATTTATAAATCACTATTCATTGAATTCTGTGTAATTAATTTTTAAACAATTTAATTCCTAAGAACTGTATTATGTACAATTTAATGAGTACGCCTGAATATATTAAAAACTTAAAAACATCAAACAGTACAATGTACAATTTATACAATTTGGTCATAATTATTTTTAATACTAAGATTTGTAATTAAAAGTGTACTAAATCAAATTACAATTTGAAGCTTACCTAATTAGTGGCAGTTAATTATATAAATATATATATATCTACAGTTATATTTTTATTTTTAAATTTCCCCATTTCAATCGTTTTTATCAATATTATAAATATACTGTTTGTAAAGTTATGATAGAATAGATAATATATATATTAAAACCTCATACATCAATTAAGAAGCGAGGATTGTAGTTAAGAACAAATAGATTAAAAATTAATTATTATTTGTGTAAAATTTTAATGTTTGGCCTAATTATTCAAACAACAGGCATAATTAATTGTCTTTATAAAATAATCAAATCTTGGTTTGTAAATTTGAATCTATCTTAATTATTATTAATATAGCCAATAATAATTAATTTTTTTTCTGATTATTCTAAACTTCAATCGAAACCCTAAAATCCCTTAATGAGGTTTATAAGTGCTTTGATTTGAAGGGAATTTGTTAGGGGTTGGGATTATTAATTAAATGCGAGATTAAAATTACAAGCTTTTGGGGTCCATTTATGATGAAGAATATTAAGATTTAATGTTTAAACTGCGTTATGGATGTGATATAAACAGTGAATAAGTCAAATCTGTACTCAATTATAAGTCTATTGCACTGATCTTAAAGGATAGTCTATCAACTTTTCGCTCCCACTGCCTATTATCAGTATAACTAAAGCAATAATAGCTCAATTCTAAGCCTTAGAGGAAGTCAAAGTTTCTATATAAGCATATTGACTATCTTATAATGAGAAAACTTTAAAGAATTGGGCTCACTTCTCTTTAGACCAACGAGCTACTATGTTTCAGTTTAAGATCTCTGCCGAGTCTATAGCTAACATCTATAAATGAAATGGTATCTCTTACAAAGGTGTGAATCGTATCAAGAGAGTGATTGATTTCACTCAGCGATTTTACAACAATAACCTAAATTATATTTATGATTAAATGCAGAGAGCTCAATAGAATAATATTAAGTTAATACATGCTGACGAGGCTGTGTTTACCTTTAACATTTTCATCGAGAAGTCTTGGTATAAGAGGCATAGTAATATAGAAGTATTTGACTAGAAAGTAAAGGTTTAAACAATGGCAATTCTTGGAGGAATAATCGTGGATGCTGGTTTTGAAACTTATATTATTCATCCTCGCTCAATTAAGACAGAGCAGTATAATAAGTTCTCAGAGCAGCTGAGAGAGAAGCACCCTTAATAAGAGAATATACTATTCGTTGATAATCTTTCTGTTCATAAGACAAATGAAACCAGGAAGAGTTATGAACAACTAAGAATAACACCATTGTTCAACGTTTCTTACAGCCTATAGTATAATTGAATTGAAATCTACTAGGATTTACTAAAAGGTCATTATAATAAACTGCTGCTATACCACTTGATGCATGACCTACCTATCAATTCAGAAGACTTTATAAAAAATTCAGCGAAGAGAGTAGATAATAAATTGGATTAAAAGTGTGCTAAAGAAGGGAGATGGAATGAATACTAATATGTTTTATAGTTAAGTTAAATAATATATAAATCACATTTAAAATTCTTTCGTAGGAGCTGATTTCTCTCTCTTTTCTTCCACCTGTTACTTCCCTCCTTCTAGGTTTATTCTCTCAAGCATTTATGTTCATTGACTCTGGAGGCTAAATTCTTGAATAAAGTCTCTTGCTAACTTCATACTTTGTCTTCGACTTTTGCTATCTGTGAAGCTTTCTCATTCCTTCATCAAGAAGATGCTATTTCCAGATTTTTCTAAAGAGACAAGTTACAAATTTACATGAAATATAAAGGTGCTTCTGCAGTTCTGATAGCCAGCTCTCACTTATCTTGATCCTTTGTTTATCCTTATCTTCTGAAGAGATGCTGAACCTTTTCTTATGAGATTCCTGAACATTTTCTTTCAAATAATCACCTTTAATTGTTGCTAGAATTCCAAAGAAAATAGTTTCTTTCATGTAATTAATTTGATAACTGGTTCTTAGCTTGCAGGTACTGCGAAACCTCTTGATCATTCATAGCATTATCATACAAGTTAGTCACTGAGATTTCTGGATAGTTTGGAATCTCCAAACTTTAAATCTTAAATTTTCAATGCTTTCTTCTCTTCGCAGAGTATCGCTCTTAGAAATGAAATTGTAGCACCTTCCATCGTTGGCAGGAGCAAACAAACAACATAATCAATTTTAGTTACTATGAGTTAGTTACCTTGCAGCCCCAGGTAGCGATGCAAATCCTCCTTGCTTCTAAATATTTGAATCAATTCTTGTTCTTGCACTCTTTTCATTGCATAATTCATTAACTCCATCTTGTTAACAGATCTTAGAAATGATATTCAAATTTAAGATACCTCTGAAAAACTTACTATTAAATATGGACATCCTATAGGAGGTCAACCTTTAAGAAGGATATGGAGAAGGTTTTGAGAACTGGTTTCAAACTTGAGAGATTGATATCAATTTCTACTGTTATAGTTCCATATTTTTTAATTTAAATTGGTATGTACTTGATTAGGAGCTAAAATTAATGCTAGTACTTAATTAGGAACACACTAATTTAAATCTCATAATCATAAAATACCTCCTAAAGCAGTACGTACTTAATTAGGTGCACCTCCTAAATCGGTATGTACTATAATAAACTTATTATTGAAAGTTAAAATGGTTATTTACTAACCCATATTTAGAACTGGATCGTCTCTTAGCACTAATATTTCTTCTTTAATACTCTAAGAACTTCCCTTGAAACTTGTAGGCTTGCAAAGCTCTCATTTAAGCTCTCACTAATAGAGCCAGTTTTATAATTTTAAATTCAAATTTAAATATGACCGCTATTATTTTAACAAAAACTACAGCACTTCCATCAAACTAAATGAGACTTACCTTTGGCAGCTTTAAAGAATCAAAACCCCAAAATCCCTGAAGTTGTTTGATTGATAATAGTAGACTATTAACGCATACTTTATTAGAGTTTTAATAGGGTTTATGTAGGGGTTTAATGTATAAATATTAGTAATTTAAGTGATTATATGTGAGGTTTGGGGTCAGTTTATGACAGTGAATATATAGATTTATTGTTTTAGTTGCGTTATGGATGTGATGATTATATCGATCAACTCAAACCCATTGTAAATTAGACTTCTATAGCAAGGCTGCTCCATAAAACCTCCAGTAACTGTTTGGTCTCACTGTCTATTAGCATTTAATTAAAAGAGATAGCATCTTAATTCTAAGCCTAAGAGACCTCTAAAATTTTATCAACATCACATCAATTATCTTATTAATGATAAGACTCTTAAATGCTGGGCTCATTTCTCTCTCGCATAGAGAGCTGTGATGTTTCATTGCCAATTTCCTGAGCTTCATAACTTTGCTTAGTCTATAGCTAACATATTTAAAAAGAATGGAATGTTTTACAAGACAGTTAATCGTATAAAGAGAGTGATTGACTTTGATGTTCCATTTTATAAGGATAATTTAAATTATATATTCAATTAAATGCAGAGGTCTATTACTAATAACATCAAGTTCATTCACGATGATGAGGCAGTATTCAATTTTAATACCTTCATATCAAGGTCTTGGTATAAAAGATATAGCAACATAGAAGTATATGATTAAAAGGTTAAGGTTTAAAACCATGCTATTCATGGTGGAATAAGTGAAGATAGTGGCCTCGAGACCCATGTTATTCACCCTCGTTCTATAAAGACTGAATTATATATTTAGTTCTTGCAATAACTCAGAGGCAAGTATGCTGAGTTAAGAGATTATTCTGTTCGTTGATAATTTGTCAGTTCTTAAAACCAAAGACTCAAGGAATGAATATGAAAGATTAAACATAACACCTGTATTTAATGCTCCCTACAGTCCTCAGTTCAATGGAATTGAATTATATTAAGGGTTATTGAAAGGCTACTACAAGAAACTTCAACTCCATCACTTGATGCACAACTTGAAGATAAATACAGTTGATTTTATTAAGAGTGCTGCTAAAAGAGTCAGTGATGATAAAGCAAAAGTATACGCAAGAGAAGTGAAATTTTGTGATATAAATAAGTTTTATATTTAAATTAATGAATAAGTTCACATATTAAACTAACCCGTAAAGGGATTTGGCTTATATTTCTTTTCATCCTCTTATTTCTTGCTTGGGCCTATGTTTCTTCTCTTTGTGCCACCTCCTGCATCTGTATTCAAAGTGTCTGCCTTTTAAAAATCTTTGAAGAGTCTCTTACTGAATTCATGCTTTACTTAAGACTTTCTTTCTTTGTTTAATTTGCTTCGCTCTTTCATTAAGTAAATAGCAGTATCAGGTATTTCTATAAAGTTAGAAGTCTATGCTTGCTTGTGATGAATGGATGCATCTGCAGTTCCTACAGCCACGAGTCACTGATTTTGATTCCCTGCTTCTCTTTCTTTTCAGGAGAGATGCTGTAGCGTTTCTTGTGAACTTCTTAAATTACTTCACTTAAGTACTCTGGTTTAAGAGTTCCAAGAACTCCAAAGAAGAAGTTTCTCTCTGGTAACTTATTTGAGAGTTGTAACTTTGATGTTAGGTACATAGCAACATCTGTATCACTCATAGCATCATCATACAGGTTAGTCACTGATATTTCAGGGTAGTTAGGTATCTCAATCATCTTTATATCATTGGTCTTATAAGCTTTTTTTCTCTTCACTTAGTAAGGCTTTTAAGAATGAAATTTTTGTTCCTTCCTGGGTTGGCAAGAACAATCCAACTATCATGAATATATTAATCTTGGTTATGAACTTACCTTGCTGTACCTAGTATCTATAAAGGCCCTGTTTATTTCGAAATGTTCCTATTAAATCTTGAGATTAAATACTTTTCATTGCATCATTCATAGACTCCATCTTGCTACTCTTTCTAGAAATGTTAATTAAATTAAATATTATGGATATCCATTCTAAGTTTATTAAAATCTTACTACTAAATAGGGAGGACCTACTGGAGGACAGCTTTGAAAAGGTATGCGGATAAATCTTTAAAAACTTTCTCCAAGCTTCACAGATTGCTTTTCATTTTTATCAAACTATCTCCATTAAATTGCTCCTAATAATGTTTAATTATTTTAGGAGGTCCTCCAAATTAAGTTTACACTTTATTAGGAGTTAAATTTTAAAGTTTAAACTTATTTAGGAGCATATTAAATTAAAAAATGTTTACAAACTTTACCTTCAAATTAAGTTCAAACTTGAATTGGAGGACCTCCTAGAGAAACAAAACTTCATTAGGATTATTTTAATTTATTAAAATGTAAAATATATTCATAAAATATGTCAAATTACACCCATTTATGATACTTTTATTTTCTTTCCTCTCAGTAAAGAATTTGCGAGAGTGTCTGTTAATGTATTATAATAGAGTGCCTGCCTGGATATTATCATTATAATAAAATTTATCAGTCAACTAAAATGAGCGCTAAATTTTTGAGAAGAGCAGCATTACTTGGATCAAACTAATAAAAATTACCATTTCAGCAACCAAAAAAAGTTGAGACCAGAGACGCTTGCACTTAGTGGGAGCCTACTTATGACACTTTTGACGAGCAACCTTTAGATTGAAATATAAGTTAAAAAGAGGTCAATAAAGAGCCTGCTCAAATTGAGGAGGAGGTTAAACAGCCCGCCATTGAACATTAAACTTTACCAATAAAAGTAGACTATAAATGCAAAGAATGTAATCAAGTTTTCCCTTACAAGTCAACTTAAAAGAGACACTTGAGAGATATACACAACGATATGCCAAGGTTATATCTCAAGCATTAAAAGAAAGATGGGAAGTATGTCTGTGAGTTCTGTGAGAAGCCATATTCTCATACTAGAGACCTCAAAGTGCACTTAAAGAAAAAGCAAAATTAAAGTTTTGTCTTTATTCATGAACCTACAGGGAATAGATTCCTCTAAAAAAGAAGATCAAGAAACCCAGTGGAGTATCTTAGAGTTGAATTCTAGAAGTAAGTTAAAATGAAGAAAGCAGTCTAAAACCTTCCAGTAGCGGAGATCAATAAAATCATGGTAAAAATAGAGGCTATGAAGATTCCAATATTAAGAATTATTGACTTAGATTCGACTTAGATTCTTGCCTAGAAAGCTATCTCACTCTAGAGGATAAAATATAGAAGAGAGTCATTACTGATGACTAATATGCTTGCAAGATATATCCTTTCAATTACTTCCTTTGCTGATGACAAGTTCCAAATGGAATTTGCTAATGAGTATTATACTCTATAAAATGCAAAGTTTAGAGAGTGCAAGCATATTATTTAGCTAGATGCTATTTTACTTAGTAAAGATCCTATAGCCTTCAGGCTTCCCTTACTAGAAATGACTTACAGAGAATTCTTATCTGACAATAGATGTCAAAGAAAGATTGGCTAGATAGTATAGCAGATAGTTGAAGGAATCGAAGAGCTTCACAAGCTAGGCTACGTTCATAGAGACTTAAAATCAGAAAATATTATGATTGACTATCAACCACTGAGAGTATTTGTTTCTAACCGAGATACCCCTCCCCACCCTTAACCGAGATACCCCTCCTCATACCCCCTCCCCACCCCCAACCTATTTTATAATAAAAAAATATAATTTGTAAAATCTTTTATAAATGAGAATTTTATAATTTTATTGATTGAATAATTATTTTATTTATAATTAAACCTTAATAATTTTAATTATATTTAAATTAATAATAATGATTAATTTATAAAATTCTCATTTATAAAAGATTTTATAAATTACTATATTATTTAATCAATAATTTTTAAAATTCTCATTTATAAAAGATTTTATAAATTATTAAATTTTCTTTTTATTATAAAATAGGTTGGGGGTGGGAGGGGGGTATGGGGAGGGGTATCTCGGTTAAGGTGGGGAGGTGTGTGGGAGGGGTATCTCGGTTAGAACAAGTATTCATTATTGATTTCAATTGGGCACAAAGAGTGCAGACCTCTGCATTAGGAAATTTATTAGGTAATCCAGGTTATTTACTAGAAAGAGAAGATTGGAGAGACGGAGACGCTGCATGTGATATCTGGGATTTAGCTGCAATAATTATAGAGAGTGACATGCCAAGAAACAATTACTTTAGCTGCTGGGGTGAGAAAGATTCAAAGCAAAAAATCAAGCAACACTTAGATAAGTATAAGGTTTCTGGAGGTCTAAGAGAGCTTGCATACTAAGCCATAATCAAACCAAGCTATGATAACAAAGTTACAATAGATAAAATCAAACAGCTGCTTAGAAAGATAAAATTCAGAGAACTACCTCATGACTCTAAGCTTATGTTTGTGTGAAATTTATTAAAAACTCGCTTGTTATACTCACTTAAATTATTAAGCGAGTATGATTAAAATGGGGAGACAGTTAAAAATTAATGAAAAAAGAAATCAAATATAATTATGTTTAAGCCAATATACATCAGTTAAGATTAAACAGTCTCTAATTTGAATTAAGTTTAACTACATGCTTATTTAACTTTAATTTATTAATCAAATATGGAATTACTTAATTTTTGTTTTTTTCAACTTTTCCATTTCATTTCTATTTTAGGGCATCTCTCTACACTCTTTTCGTATCACTTTCATTGCAACTTTTTCTTGAGTGTTTTTTGTCAAAAAAATTTAGATATCTTCAGGGTATCTTCCTTGAGCTATCTTCCTAAAAAACTTAATAAAAAAACTTTTACAGTAGAAATAGCAGTAGCAGCAACAATAACAACAATAATATCAGTAATAATAGCAATAGAAATAAAATCAACAATAATTATTGAGCTGGGATTTTTCCCAAAAAATACAATTTTATTTAATTTCTCAGTCTTTAGTGCTCATGCAATAATAATCTGTGATTCCAAAATTTTTGAAATTCTCTAGAATTTTAGCAGCTCAATAATTATTGTTGATTTTATTTCTATTGCTATTATTACTGATATTATTGTTGTTATTGTTGCTGCTACTGCTATTACTACTGTAAAAGTTTTTTTATTATTTTTTTTAGGAAGATAGCTCAAGGAAGATACCCTGAAGATATCTAAATTTTTTTGACAAAAAACACTCAAGAAAAAGTTGCAATGAAAGTGATACGAAAAGAGTGTAGAGAGATGCCCTAAAATAGAAATGAAATGGAAAAGTTGAAAAAAACAAAAATTAAGTAATTCCATATTTGATTAATAAATTAAAGTTAAATAAGCATGTAGTTAAACTTAATTCAAATTAGAGACTGTTTAATCTTAACTGATGTATATTGGTTTGAACATAATTATATTTGATTTCTTTTTTCATTAATTTTTACCTGTCTCCCCATTTTAATTATACTCACTTAATACAAATATTTAAACTTTAAACCCCTACATAAACCCTATTAAAACCCTAATGAAGTATGCGTTAATAGTATACTGTTATCAAACAAAAACTCTATCAAACAACTTCATGGGTTTTGGGGTTTTGAATGTATTATATAATTAAATGTATAAATATATTACCGATGTGTAGTTTAATAAAATGGAACCAACATACCGGGGACTACTAAGGCAAATTTTATGGATTGAGCGGCCACTACGATCTTATAACTGCGCGTAGGACTCAGTAATTATAGTATTAATCATTTCTCACAACTGCCACTAAATCTTCTTACAGATAAAGAGCAAGGTCAGGCCGGACCTCTGGAAGCAGTCTCAATGCCTAGTGAAGAGTCAAATTCCAGGCTTCTGTCACATCGAATTCTACACCGATCGTTCCAATTAGATGTACTGCCTCTGCATTAGCTACAAGACAGACTCCACCGGAGCCAATCAGTTAGATTTCATTTAGAAGAGACACAAGGACAGTGGTAGCAAGATGGACCCCGGAGAAGCCAATGCTTTCAAATCTAGATGTCTGAGCCAATCCGATATACGGACACAAAGCGAGGAAGTGACATTCCCTTAGCTCGCGCCACTGGTAGCCCGGTTCTTCAACTCAAGATTTCTAGTCGATCAGAGAGAACAGAATGCAGCCGTTTGAGAACACAGATACGGTAGTCAGAGACAGAGTAGAGATGTCTAGTGATGAACGAAGTAATGACGTTATCTATACATCGGTTATATATTTATACATTTAATTAAATAATACATTTCGGTAGACCACCAAAGACCTTAGCTAGACCACCTGGCCACTAATATTTAAATATATGATATTAATTAATTTAATTTTAAATTTAAATCAAATTAGCGTTAAGTACATTCCTAATTACTGGCAGTTAGTATAACTTTTTATTCATATATTTATCTTTATTTCTCAAATTTCCTATTTAATATATTTTATCAATAATATATTATTTTTTATTGATTTTAATAGAAACATAAAATTTGTTTATTGCAATGATAAATTGCTTAAATTTGCTACAAAAAAATTAAAAAGCTCAATAATTTGAAAATATTTTTATACCTAAAAATTATATTATAGGAATACATTCAAAATTGGAAAATTAATTATAATTAAATTAAATTAAATATAAATCAAAATCTTGGCAGTTAAAGTTGGCCAAATTTTACGATCTTGGGCTCATTCGATAGAGAATTCAAAATTAGCTGGACTTTATTATTGGCGGTACTATTTTATCGCATCGAGGGAGCGAGATAACTTCACTTTAATGTGAGGGTATAATTTAATGAATTTAGAGGTGTTTAATTAAAGTGAAGTTATCTCGCTCCCTCGATGCGATAAAATAGTACCGCCAATAATAAAGTCCAGCTAATTTTGAATTCTCTATCGAATGAGCCCAAGATCGTAAAATTTGGCCAACTTTAACTGCCAAGATTTTGATTTATATTTAATTTAATTATAATTAATTTTCCAATTTTGAATGAATTCCTACAATAATATAAATTCTTTAGAATGCATAGTTTTTTTATAATCAAATAATCTTTAAAAATATCAATCTTTCAAAATTAACGATATTTTTATTTTTTTATATAAATTTTGGAGAATTTTATAAGTTTTAATGTAATAATTAATTTACCTCGTTTTATCAAAGCTATTCTTAATTTTTATAAAGGTTGATTTATATTTGCAGTATTTCTTATCATTTATAAAATTATTTGCAAATATTAATCTCAATAAATTACTTAGAGTTAACGAGGATATTTTTTTATTTCTTATAATATATTCATTTGATTTTTACTTGGAATTTAAATTACAAATATATTTTGTATTGAAAATTGTTTAAAATTAAACATTTTAATTGTATAAATATATAATAAACTACTTACCAAATGAAAATTTTAAGAACAAAAATAAATTAATCAAATTATATATTTGAAGGTCTAATTTTTTATTGACCATTATTAGATTTTATTTTATAATTATTAATATATATAAATTAATCTAAGCAATATATTTTTAAAAAAGGCTATTATTTAATATATTATACCTTCGTTGTAGTATAAAATAGATGAAATTTAACTTTTAAAAGTATCAATATCTAATTTTAGTGTTACGACATACATTATTTATAATGAATCACTCTAAAGTTTTGTATTAAAATATTTTTTTAAAATATAAATGTTTAATATTTTATTTGCGATGTAGCCACTATATCATAAATAATAATAATTTATATTAATATTTATCGAAAAAAATGACAAATCTATAATATCTTACAGATTGAAAAACAGATAAACCTGATTTTATTCGTTAAACAAGATCTGATGAGCACTAAAAGGATTATTGAGATCTGCTCTAATTTTGACTGAGTTTTGTTGTACTAAACTTTGATAATTTTTAAAATTAAGACAAAAATTTATAAAATATATTATTAAAGTTGATCAAAGGTTGAGACGATATAATAGGTATTTGCAGATTAAGTGTCAATCGCTTATTTAATTATAATAAAATGATGTGGTTTTTATTAATTTTTAAGCCAATAAAGATATAAAATATTGTAATATTAAAGCTCAGTAATTTCAATTAACATTTCATATAGTTAAGTAATATTTTTTTCCAAAATTTAACAGGGAGATATTTCAGATTAATAGATTGAGAAAACATAGTTAAAGTTTTTTTAAAATAAAGGAAAATTATTTATAATTAAAAATACTTGAATTGAAGCAGCTATTATTATTTTATCAGCATTTTTAGAAAAAAGTACAGTTTCCTATTAATTCATAAATATTTAATGATTTGAGATTAATATTTCAATTTTATTAGTTTCAATGAGTTTTAAGTTGATACTTTTATTTTCTTCGAGATTGTCGATTGATGTTTGCAAAGTACTTTGCCATACAGTGCGATATTAATTGGCTACATTTTAATACATTCCAATGAATGGCTTGTCGTTTAAGACTCCTCCGTAAACAATTGCTATAATTTATATTTATATTATTAATTAAGTTAAAAGTGGCATGAAAGTCTACTGTATATACTTCAGATATATCTGCCTCGTAGTCACCAATAACAGATGGTAAAATTAGTAAATTTAACAAATTAAATATATGAAAGAACTATTTTAAGTTAAAATATGAATTAAATTTAGCTGTTTCCTTGAATTGCAATAAACTTTCGATCTGAATTAAAGTGTTTAACAAACTTAAATATATCCTGATGATTAATAATTGGATATCTTACTCTAGAGCATTAATTTTAAGCGCAAAAAGCGATGAGAAAGCTAATATAAAGAGGATAATTTTTAAATAAATTACAATATTATTATATTATTATAGTGTAATATATTTTTGTAATTCCCTTCTAGTTTTCTTGATCCATAGTATATATTGTTAATATTAAGAAATACAAAAACTTAAGTTATATTATGTTTTAAAATTTTACCTAGTATTTAATATGGCTTAGGGGTAATTAATATTTTTAAGTTGTATATAAAAAATAAAATGAGAAAGTTTAAGAAAAAAATATTATTACAAAATAAATTAATTATCATTCTTATACAATACCTTATAATATATTATTTATTTTTATAGTAATTTTAAATTCAATATCTATATATTCAAAATAAAATACAAAAATTAACAATTTATTTATAAGACCCCAAAAAAACTTATTTAGTAGGTTTTTAAACAATTTATAATCATGATATATATAGTATATTCTACGCCTTAAATGTAATCCAAATTATAGTATCTAATACTGCTACTCTTCGATTATTTGATATTTTTACCAATATAATTACATTTTTTAATAAAAATATTATGAAATTACATTTTTATTCAAAATATTAAGTGGGGAAAAAAATCTATATACTATGTTATTGAATATAATTTTAATTCTAAGAAATTTATTAAATAATTTAAGAACTAAATTTAGCTACTTGGAACTTTCTTGTAAAATATATTTGTTCTTACCGGCCTACATTACATGAAATTTAATTAAAATTAAATCTTTCTACTTCTGATTCTTTTAGCCAATATTTAAATACTTTTATTTCAAGAATGATTTAATTTAAATTTTAAATCTTCTCAAAAATTAACCCCTCAATCTTGAAGTATTAGGTTTTAAGACTTATAAATCCTAAATTAAATAAAAAGCATCCTCTTAAAGAGTTTGGAGGAAGTCTTAAGAATGCTTATCAAAATGAAAGTCTTTTTAAATCATATTTATAAACATATTTTCATGTTTAATATAAATATAAATAATAAAATTGTTGCTTAATTATTAAATAACTAAATTTAAGATTAAAATACCAAATTATAATAAGAATTGATATAAATATAACTTTTTTATAAAAATAAATTCTAGTTTCATAATTATGATTTAAATGAAATTAGTTTTAATATGTTTACATTTTCAAATGACATGAATTAAGTAACTACTTATAAAGCAATATTAATTAATAAGCTGGCATATTAGTTAATATTTTGATATTTTTTTTTAAAAATAATAACGGGGCCAATAATTAAAAATTTAAAGAGCCCTATTTAGATTACTAAAATATTATTTAAAGTATATTTATAAATTATTTAATATATATGCTATTAATTGGTTTAGATACTTTAAATTAAATAATTTAAAAGAACTATCAGCTTCATTAATTATTGATTTTTTTATATTTATAGTAAAAGCTATATTATAACCCCATTTCAAATGTACACTTTTAATTTATAAGTTGATAAAAGTTTAAGTATGTCGATAAATAAGGAAACTTAAAGGTATAGAATTTAACTTTTTTTGAGTGAGCCGATAGAGAGATTCCTAATAAGGTTAAGATTCAAAAAATCATATTTCATTATGAAATTTAATTAAGATGTTATAATTACAAAGCACTTTTTCATTTTGAATTATATTTTTTTTAATACTTTTAATTTTATTCATGCAAATTTAGTACAAATTTTTCTAACATACTTTTAAAAAATTAATTGCATTTATATTTATAACTAGCAATTTCGTGCATGGTAAATTTTAATTTAAAATATAAATTCCCAATATTTTGTATTTATCAATAATAAAGTTGTATTTCTGATAAAATATGATAAAAATGTATCCAATTGTAAACTTTCTGTTTTTAATTAAAAATTACATTTATTCTTTAAATTACTATCCAAAGGTTACTTTTTAAGTTTAATATGGATTAATAACATTATTATTTGAACGTTTGATTCATTTCTGGCATTCATTTGAATTTCACCATCATTATTGTCAGTTTGCTATTTAGTTACAATTATTAATTTTATTCTTATTATTTAATGCTGCTTAAAGATTAACTTAATAATAGGTTAAGAAGTGAATCGAAAATATATAATTGAAAATAAATATTTTAATACTAAATTATTAAACTAATATCTTTCTAAAAGAATTTTTTGATACTTAAAGGTATATTAAATAAATGAAAAATTTGACTCGTCTAATTTGTTAATAACTAAATTGCGCAGTTTAACAATAGATTTAATTCTTTGAAGAGACTTAGAATTAAGGATTTCTCCATGATTGATGAAACTGTTTGAAAAGTTTAGTTTTTGGGCAATAAAATTCAAGGGGAAAATAGTGGTTGTTAGTCTTCATTTTAAAATTACAAATTAAACGAGAACTAGAAGAAAAAAATTAATTAAATTCATAAAAACATTACTATAGAGAACTATAATTGCTACATTAAGTTTAAATTTACAAGTATTGTCTTTTAAAAATTTTTAACTGCATTTTTATATAACTGGGTGGAACTTTAGCTGTGACATTCCTTTTCAATAATATATAATTTTATCTTCAAAACATAGCAATACTCTTTCTAAAATACTTCAATAAAAATTTGCTAGTTTTAGCAATGAATTGAGATATGTATATATTTATTTGAGATTACCAATTATTACTAAAATGAATATTATTTAAAGAAATATTAAGAATAATTCATTTTACTTTTTAAACCTTGAACAGGCATTTGATGATGATATTGCATATTAATTACACTTTTTTTTCTTTTTTTTAAAAAATTTTTAAATGATTATTTTAAAAGGAATTAAAACTCTCCTTCAAATTCAGAAAATATTGATGATTGGTCAACGCTTAAATAATATATTAATTTAAGAAATTGTTAATACTGTAAGAAAAATGTAATTTTATTTAAAGTTACCTAAAAGGGTTTATTAAAATTAATTTATAATAATATTATGTTTGATCTTAATGAGATATAAAGGAACCAAACAAATGCATAATAAGAAAATTATTATTTTTAATAAGAAGATTGTAGAAATAATAATCAACTTTGAAATACTCAATTTTCATTTTTAATTGTTACTTATTTTTTTAAAAATGATTTTAATGAGAATCGAACCTATAATTTATATTCTTAAATAATCTATGGTTTAAGATTTTATCACTAGTCTAATATTATAGATTTACTCTCTTTTATCTCTTTTAAAAATATTTAGAAAAATTAATGCAGATATTTTAAGATTTAGTAATCATCAAGATTATAACCTCCAAAATAAATTTGAGTTGCTCAGATTTCTAACATCAATTCTTAAAGATGTTGATCTCTCTATATATTTTTTATGAATAAATTTAAATATAAAATAAATAAGGTCTAAACACCATTCGTGGAAGATGCTATCATCTCTACTAAGTTTTTAATCAAATTTTTAATGCATTATTTTTAAAAACATTTTTATATCTCTTCTTACCTTTATTCATGAATCTCAAAAATCATTTTCTATTTCATAGTTCCAAAAGGATTTATACCTTATCTGTTTTTTATTTTTTGGGTACCTATTTTGAATCCTTATTTGATATTCATAGGCAAAATTTTTTTTTGAAAAAAAGAACATTGTTTTGAATCCTTCAAAAGAATGTACCTAAATCTATCAAGAATTATTCAAAATTAATTAAGCATGTTTCTATGAAAATTGCTGAAAAATGCATGAAAAATATCAAATAAAAAATAAAACAAGACAGTTATATAAATAACTGTCTTGCGAGATTATTGCCTTAAAGAAAGTCTTGATTTAAAATAAAAATGGAACCATTAAGTATAATTGGTAGTTCCAGAGTCAAATTTCAATATCAAATCGTATTCATACTTACCAACTTAGATGAAATACTCAGATATTTTTTGTAGGATTTGAACTTGATAAATGTCTATTGGAAAATTCTTTGAGATAAAAAAGAAAATCTTAAGAATTAATAGAAAATACCTTAGAAGAGAATTCCTCTGGATAAAAGCAGAAAAATTAATAATATATTTTAGAGAATCAACAAAGAGAAAGAGAGGAAAGTGTATTATATAAAATCAAAATTAAGCAAAAATAATCATAGCTAGAAGTAGAAGAATTTTAAATTAACATTCTAATCGAAAGAGGTAAGTACATGAAAGCAAAAAACTTTTTAATTATTTAATTATTTTTAATTTAATTTCGTGATTATTGATGATCATAATATAAAGATTTAACTTATATATCACATAATTTGAGAGACTTTCTTATTTATCTAAATTCTTGCTAAATTTTTATCAATAGGGTTTAAGTATTATATACTGTGCTATTTGATTTTTAAATTTAAGGTGTAAAATAACATATTCCCACCTACTTGCTGATAATAAAAAATCATAAACCTCCTTTATACAGTAATTGAAAATTTAACTCTGATCTGATAAGTTCAAGCAGTAATAAAATCAATAAACTTTAAATTTAAAGATAAGCATTTGAACTAATTTATCTATAATTTATGACATCTATAATATGAAATCATAGTGGACAGGGCACGTCATAAAGTCTAATGAAAAATTAACAGAATAAATTAAATAGTTTGGGCATGTAGTCGAATTCTGCTTAGAACTCCACAGAAAACAAATTTACTATAATGATATCATTGTAAAATCAAATTATGAACAATCATTATTTAATATTAAAAATTAACATTTAAACTTTATAAAGTTAGACTTAAGAATAGAAATAATTTATTTAGTCCTAAATTGAAAAATATAACATAACAATTTACAAGTTTCTAATTGTTTTAATATTTTATTTAATTTAAAAAGAAATACTTATGCATTTAAACTGATTTAGAATTCAATTTGTATCAAAAATACATTCATTCACAATGAAATAATTAACTTCAATTTTATTATGAAGTTTAAGAAATTCTAATAAATCTATTCTAAAATTAAAAAAATAATTCAATGATAAAATGAAATCTGCAAATTTAACACTTGTCTGAAATATGTTTAAGAAAATATATACTTAATTAACAATTTATAAAGTTAGATATATTAATAATATTCGAATCATTAAAACTAATTTATATCTGTAAATTTAAATCGCCACCTTGAGTCCAGCAAGAACTTCCTTATAAATAGATAAATTAAAAATTAAAAAAAAATATCTAGATCTATGTCAAAAGTCCTCAACAGTAAACTTAAAGTGTTTTTTTTATTTTAAATGGGAAAATGGGTATTATTATTTAAAGATTGCCATTTTTAAATAAAAAATAAATATTAAGTGAGAATAAAAACGATTCTTATTTATTATTAACAAAAATCTAGATGAAATATTTATAATTTATCCACTTTTTCAAGTTTTTTTTAACAAACAATTCATTACAACATATTATAATTATTTGTAATTATTTTTCGATTATATATATTTTTCGAGTATTTTCAATATATTCTATTATTTTTTTTATAAATATTAGAGAAGAAATTTAAATAAATAAAATTGTAAACAAGTTTATACTTTCTATTGTGATTGTTAATTTAAATTTACTTCCTGTGGTGTTTCCCAAAGATCTTTTTCTTTATTTTTAATTGCTAAATATCATTAATATTAGTTGTTCCGACCGACAACCCCCACCCCATCCCCCACCCCACCCCCATAAAATACCCTATTTCATATGAAAAAAGTTATCCCTAGAGTCTCAATCGACTTCCTTCTTGACTTCTCGAACACATAATAATTATATATTATATAAAAATGTCTAAATTTTTTTAAAATATTCTTTTTATGCTATTTCCTAATATTTTTCATTATTTTTTTATATAAATTAGTTTACACTAGGCATTTATTTTTGTAGACAAATTTTTCATTTTAAATGATTCTTATAGATTTTATACTAATACGCATAAAATTAATAGTAAAAGATTTTATAGACTATATTAAAATATAGAAATTTTAATTAGAATTTTTTATTCCTTAAATCCACACCATTCGACATATATCCAAAATATAGTCTTAACAATTTTTCAATTTTTTAAAAAAATTATTAATTGGTAAAAAATTTCATTTAAATAATTTTTTTAAAAAATTGAAAAATTGTTAAGACTATATTTTGGATATATGTCGAATGGTGTGGATTTAAGGAATAAAAAATTCTAATTAAAGTTTCTATATTTTAATATAGTCTATAAAATCTTTTACTATTAATTTTATGCGTATTAGTATAAAAATCTATACGAATCATTTTAAATGAAAAGTGTGTCTACAAAAATATATGCCTAGTGTAAACTAATTTATATAAAAAAATAATGAAATATATTAAAAAATAGCTTAAAAAGGATATTTTTTAAAAATTTAGACATTTTTATATAATATATAATTATTATGAGTTCGAGAAGTCAAGAAGGAAGTCGATTGAGACTCTAGGGATAACTTTTTTCGGGTAATTGACGTCCTCCAGTAAACAGATGACGTCCTCCAGTCACAGGTGACGTCAGGAAGTCACACTGACGTCAGGAGGTCACAGGTGACGTCGGGAAATCATAGGTGACGTCCGGATGTCACAGATGACGTCAGGAGGTCACAGGTGACGTCCGGAGGTCACAGATGACGTCCTCCAGTCACAGGCGACGTCAGGAAGTCACACTGACGTCAGGAGGTCACAGGTGACGTCCGGAGGTCACAGATGACGTCCGGAGGTCACAGGTGACGTCCGGAAGTCACAGTGACGTCCTCCAGTCACAGATGACGTCAGGAGGTCACAGGTGACGTCCGGAGGTCACAGGTGACGTCCGGAGGTCACAGATGACGTCAGGAGGTCACATTATAATAAATATTGAAATTTTAATGTGATAGATTTGGGAAGCACTATAAAAGATATTTCTATGAACTTTTCCGGCAGTGTCCTTGGTGCGGGACAAAAAGAGTGGATCCCCTCGTTTGAACAACCAAAGTTAAACAAATAATTGCTGAGTTCAAGAAGTTGGCACCCTGACAAGGCTCAGATGCAATTTATTTGATAAAAAAATTTCGGATTGTATATTAAATGTAATCTTAAAAACTTCATCGTTACTAATTAATTATAAATTTTTTTATATAAAAATACATTGAGTATGTATTTTTTAAGCTTGATTAATTCTTATTTTTATTAGATTATTTTGCCACAATTTTCGACTAAAATCTTTTATTATGTCTGTGTAGCTGTTCATCATTTCATGCACATTCTTGACCCAATATTCAAGTAAGGCAAAACTCCTTTAATTGGATTTATATGAATCATCATCCTATAATGTTTGCATTAATATTTTGAACATTCAAGACATTATTCTTGCATTTATTCAAAAATTTGATTACCAGTCTTAGGTATGTACAATACTAATTTATGCGAAAAATTAGCTAACTAGTCTTTTTATGGTATTTATTGTTTTTTTTTCATCTATAAAATTTTTACATCTTTACATGCTCTTCAATTAACCAAACTAGCCATACTTATCTATCGAATATTGCTTCTTCAGGTAAGAATAGTTCAAATTTAAGTGGGTTTACAAGGTTTCATACAACTAAATAAAAACAAATTATCTATCATAATTGTCTTTTCGGAGGCTTTGTCTCCAAATATGTAAAGGGGTTACCGCCACTTGACCCATGTTATTATTTATTTTGCTATGGTTGTGAACAAGAAGTTCCACCACTTGTGATCCCGAAATGCTAGTTGTTGCAGTCATAAGACCCTCCCGTAAAAAATTGAGTGCTTTGAACGTTTATTACAAATAAATTTCCTTATTTATAATACTGTGACTTTCTGACGTCATCTGTGACCGGAGGACGTCATATGTGACTGGAGGACGTCACCTGTGACCGGAGGACGTCACCTGTGAACTCCTGACGTCAGTGTGACTTCCCGACGTCACCTTGTGACTTCCTGACGTCACCTGTGACTTCCTGACGTCATCTGTGACCGGAGGACGTCATCTGTGACTGGAGGACGTCAATACCCCTTTTTTCATATGAAATAGGGTATTTTATGGGGGTGGGGTGGGGGATGGGGTGGGGGTTGTCGGTCGGAACAATTAGTTGATGTAGGGATGTCTGACACTTTTTTCAAATTCTTTTGAAAACTAGAATTGACATCAGTTTATAAATAATAATTTAAAATAACGTAATTTGTAAAATTTAAAGTTTATTTCCTTAATGTTTGAACTGGCATTTATAAATGGAGGTCCATATTTACAGCAGTTTTTCTTCTTTGATTTGTTTTTCTTTTTTAAGCTTTCTAAATTTTTATGGGCTTTTGTTCTATATCATATTCAGTAAATATTGTCGATTAATCTATGCTAAAATATTTAATTTACTTTATCAAGAGAAATTTTCATTAATATAAATAAAGAATTTTAATATAAAACCTCACAATTTATAAAGATTTCTAGAGAAATAAACTTATTTTAATTTGATTTATATCTTGGATAAAGTTTATTTAAAATTAATCATATATATTATGCTTTTTATTAGCATGAAAATCTTACTAGTATAATTAATATAATTATGCTTGTCAAATGATTTGATTATTACTGCTGAGTGTTCAATTAGTTATCTGCATTTTGAGATTGCCTAGAAGTAATGTCTTTGCTTTAGATTTTTTACTTTGCACATTTTAATTTCCGACATAAGTCTCCCATTTTTAAATGATATAAATTTAGAATTTAATTAGCAATTATTTAAATGAAAAAAATTGTAATAATTTAGAGAGATATCATGTATCCAAGATTTACGAAAATGAAAAGACCAGTAAGCAGAATAGTTTAAGGGGAAAATTTTATCCATTATAATTAATTATTTAATAAAGAAATTCCTAATAAAAATAGATATTTATTACATATAAAATATATTATTCATGCAATAATAAGAATTTAATTTATAGTACTTTAACTAAATTAAAAATATGTTCAACTCAATTAATAAATAAGATTAATTTATTAAGAATTTATTTATATTAACTTTACATTAATTGATTAATGTTTAAGGAATTTAGAATCCAAAATAAAATAATTAATCACACTATTTTACTTGAGTATATATTTTTTGTTAAACAATTTATGAAATAATTTCTTAAATTATTTAATTTATGCCTTGCTCAAATTCTTATATCTTTATATTTCGAATAATATTCGTTGAAAATATTTTAGTTCAATAGGCAATTTATTTGAAATTAATATGAAAAATATTTTCTTTATACTCTAATTTTTTACCCTTATAGTTAAGTATCCTATAATAAATTTTCATTTTTATATATAATATAATATTTATAAGTTCATTTAAAGCTCATCGTCTAGCTTATAAAAGTCAAGAAAGGGTATAAATCCATATATAATGGTTATTATACATGTCTCACTAAATATTTCAAAATAATTCTTAGTTGGGTCCAAGTACGGTTTAAGTTGAAATAGGTACACAAGCGTGAGAAATTGAAGGAATATTATTATGTTTATCTGAATTCCTTGGCAGTAATCTAGAAACACTAGAGTTATCCCAAATATTAAAATGGAATAAATTTAATACATAAATAGCTAATATTTGTCTCTTAATGATCTTTAATGTTGTAAATTATTAACAACTTTCTTTTACACCCTCTTCAAAGGGAGAAAATCTGGCTTTAAAAAACTGGTGAAATTAAGGCTTTATATATGATACTGCGTAAACTGAGATCATTGGAAATATCATGCAGAAGGCAAAGAGAAAAAATAATTATTTCAAATATTTAATTAAGAGAATGATTGAAAGTAGAGATCCTATTGAGTCTGTTATATAAATAAAAGTCAACTATAATGCAAATTATGTGGGAAATATTATTACTCTTGAAATATTGCATAATTGTACGATTCTTAAAAAACAATAACTTAAAAATAATTATGAATATATCTATTTGCTTAGATTTAATCATATCATTATGGAATTAAATTTGATAATTAAGTACAGAGATTATCATAAACTTGTGTATAATAAAGTTATATTCAGGTTACATAAAAATAATTATGAATCAATAGAAATTTAAAATTAAAGAAAATAAAAAAGATTATTAACGCTAAGCAAACATAAAAATCATAAAATTTTTAAATTAAAATTTTTTTAATTATATTAATAGATGAACATATGCAAAGCTCAAGCTAGGATTAAATAAGAATTAAATTAATTTGTTATTTATGATTCAATAGCAAATCTTATAATGACATTGTAATATAGGTTTTTGTTTAATCGCTTTCTGAATCGTTTTATACTATAGAAATTATCATGAACAAATAATTTCCTTACAATCCAATTTATATAAACTATATATTTTTATTAACTTAGGTTCCTAATAACTGCAATAGCCTCTCTATTACAATAATTATGACTATTATGAATAGGAAGTAAAAAATTAAGCCCAAATTATTGATCAAGTTTACTGATTAATAGCCTAAAATTTCAAAGTAGCTATTGTGAGCATATGCTTGATTTTCAAATTCAGCCATGTTAAACAGGATTTTATCAAAATTGTCTGTTGAGATGAACTGAAAGTTTAATAAAAATGAATTATTAAATAAAATAAAACTAAAAAAATTATCTACAAATACAATTTAACTGTATCATTATATAAATTAAAATTGAATAAACTTTTTCATTAACTTTCTTACAATAATATTTTCATTTTTCCATTTAATTATGTTAAAATCATAAACCTATTTGCTTTTTAAGGAAGAAATAAATAACGTACTCGAGACAATATAAAAATTAAATTAAAAGTATAAATTAAATATATAAATAATCTATTTGTTCGTAATATTATTTGTTAATTTAATAAAATAATTATAAAACTGAAAAATATAATTAAAATTCTATGGAAAAAAATGAATATAAAAATTTAAATAGAAATACTATAGTAATAATATTCTATATATCTTTAAAACATTGAAAATTAATTTAAACCTTGCAAACTGTATTATAAATTTTCAAGATATAAATCCATTAGAACTAGGGAGTTTTATAGATAGATTAAAAGATTATAAATGATAATTATATCCTAATTGATAAATAATATTATTTAAAAAAGAAAATAAAATGAGTGTTTAAAGACATCTCATTCATTAGAAATTTGAAGTATTTCTAAATGAAAATGGAAAGAGGAAATTAAATATTTTAATTTTTAAATTTATAAAAATTTTAATTAGAGATTTTATAAAACAGAAATATACTTAATGGCTAGGGATTATACAAATTTGATAAACTCAATTAAATTTTTTAAGTATATTTTTATTTTTTAATTAATAATACTAAATTTTTATAGTATTCAGTAAAAAAATATCTTGACAAGGAAACTAATTTGTTAACTTTTGGCCATTATATTAATTGAATATTACTATATAAAGTTAGAAATATCAATGATAGATTTGAAAATGAGTTATATATTTGCTGGAGTTCTTATAGCCATTAATGGCAAATGTGTGATATATTAAAAGCCACTTATCATATCCCACAGCATTTGCATACTTTTAGACCTAAAAATATTAAAAAAAATAAAGTCTTACAAAAGCAGGTTTATAGCAAAGTTAGATCCCATAAAACTCTAAAATGAAGAGGAAGCCCCATCTCCAAATTTTGTCAATTATGCTTACAAGCTTTCATTAAAATAATATATTTTAAAGTAATTTATTTCAGATATCTAAGGGGGCAGAGATTTACTCATTTCATAGTTTTTAGTAATTGAAATCTTCATGTCTTTATCCTGAAACAAGTAGTTTTCCTTAAACTAAATTACCAGTTTATCAGGTACCTATATAAATCTTAAAATCCAAATTAATTTACACTGCCTTGAGAAACTTATTTTAGATCCTAAAAGATTATTTTGATTGTTAAAATGTCAGCATTATATTCTGTAATGTTATAGTTGCAGTACTCTATGCTATCATCTGATTTTTTCATTAGAATCAAAAGTGACTTTTGTAATACGATTTCACTATGACTCCAGATTTTCATATCATTGTAATAATATTTGAAATTTATATCATGAGAAAGTTTGATAAATACGGTGCCAGAAAATGTAATTCGGGTAATATAAGCCGTGAGTTGCTTGCCTTAAGTTTTAGGTTAATTTTGAGAAGACATTTTTGCCATGAAAGTTTGCTATTGTAATTCGTAGTAAATGTTGCCTATATCACTAGAGGAACTGCTATTATCTGACGAAGAAGTTGAGGAAGTAGAAGAAGAAGGTATATTATAATCAGCAAGATAAATATAAAATAAATATGATTAATTTTCTCAGGATCCTTAACTTTTGACTTTTCGACTTCAACGTTTATTATATACGATTAGAACCCAAAAAACCTTTAAAAATCTTATCAATTCATTTTTTGTAAAGAGTAAATATAATGTGGAAAGCTTAAAAATTATATTAGGGTTAATTTAACTTAATGTAAATATATGAATGTAAGAAACTTATTTTATATAAGCTCAAATTTCCCAGGATCAAGGGTTTGAAGTTTATTATAAAATTATCTTTAAAATCATATCTTTATTCACGCTATTTATTTGTTTCTGACTTTCAATTTTTTCATAAACATCCTAATCAATCTTATTGTTTGTAATTTTTTTTCTTCTAAAATGACTGAAATTAAAAGAAAATTTACAACATTTAGACTTTTAAAGTGAATTTAGCAAGTATTTTGAAATATAATATTGTTTAACTTACAAATTATTCTAAAAATATTACCTATAGCATTCATTTACTTTAATAATACTGAATTCATTAATATTGGTTAAGCATCAATGATGTTTAGGCTAGTTTGATTTTATAATCAATATTTATGACTATTATTAATTTTAAAACAAAATGATACTTTATATCAAATACTTTAAGTATAGAAATATGTTTTATCATATTCATTTAAATTCGCAAAAGTTAGATACATAACAATAGCACAATATTTTTAAAACAACCAAATAAATATGTGATACTCAAATTTTAAGTTTACAACTAGTTTTTTTGCATGTTAATAGGTCTTTAGTTCGAAATAGCAATTATTTCACTTAAAACTCATTAATTTCAACTACAATGTAAAGACAGATTCCAAATTATTATTTTTCATTAAAAAAATTTGATTTGTTGTCTATAAAATAATTAATTTATTAACTTTACGGTTTTGTATGAAGCAGGTGAATTTTAGTTGAATTTTCTTAGACCTATATTTATACTAAACTACCCACTTATATCCTTTGATGGTGAGAGAACGAGCTGATCTTTATTCAAGCTAATAAATTTAGAAGCTTGCCCTCCTTGTAATTATTTTTGAAAATAATATGAAAAATTATTTACTAATTCTATGATAATCTTTTACCCAAAATCATTCTTAATTGAGGGCAACTTAACTTTTCGCTATGTTCCTGCTAGCATGAATATGTCTTAAGGCTAACTCTGGAACTAAATAATTTAAATAATTATAATAATATCTCGGGATTCACATCATTGCTACTATCTTAATACTAGGTATAGTATTACAAAGAAATTTATAATTAAAGAATTTCAATCAGAAAAAAATACGATATTACAAAATTACAAAAAATTCGATGTTTACTTATTTTGTCTTAAGTAGAATATAGTTTTTAAAAATAAATAATTTTTTATCCATAATAATTAGGGCCTAGAACTATAATCTACCAATCCTGCAACAATGTAATATAGCAAGATAAAATATAAAAGTTAATAAGATCGAAATATACAATTAAATTTATCTCTTTTTTATTTTATACTTTTAAACTGAAATGTTATTTTTATATTTTTATTTCATAAAATATATATTTTTTTTTTGGTTAATCAATTCTGTACATTTTATATATTAACCATTTTTATCAATATTTTCTTGTTAACCATAAAAATCAATCTATGTTGATACAAAGTAAGTTCCAATATCTTTAGTCAAATTAGTAAAAACATCGTATTAGCTTTGTGTCGTTTAAACATGATTTATATTTAAAATATTTATTAATTAAAAATATTAAAAAATATAATTTATATGATGCTGCATAAAATAGGGAGCACTACCTATCGTGACATTAATTGATTTGAAATTGCAAGAAGAATTTTATCTTTATTAATTATTTCAAATTATAAAATTTATAACAAGGAATGAATTATTTTAATATTGATAAAATAGAAAAAGATAGGAAATTGAATTAATTAATCAAAATGAGAATTATAAATATTTGGTCATAAGTCTCCAGCTGTTCGAATGAGCCAAGACAAATGTTGCTAGTATTGTAAATGAGCAAAGACTTGTACGATTCAACTACTTTTGAAGCTTTTAAACGATTTCTACGAATTCCAACAACATTTGAGTGTGTAGCAGTGATTAGAAGCTAAGAACTCTCAAGCATTGGTGCTAATGGTCGTAGCTTATAGTGGTATACTGCGCTGAGAGTGCATTATGATGATGGGAGCAAGAGTTGAGAGTGTTGAATAGCCCATTCGATGTCATTTAGTGCCAAACTTAGTTATTCACGCTCGTTTTGGTTAGAACTGCTCTGGGATGGCTTGTAACGACCGTGAATGGCTACAATGGCGAAGTTGGTGTCTTGAATGCGCGCAAGCGAGGGAGGTTGTAATGGTTTGGAAGGTTTGATTGATTTAAACTTAAACTTAAAAATGTAATATGTAATAGTTAGTTATAATCGCTAATCTAATCATTTACACGCTCGTCGTCGCGATTCTTGGTTTCCTTGTCACTCTTGGTAGGTTGTCGATTGTTGCCAACATTTGCTTCAAACGAAGCCGTGCTTGATGGTGCTGCACCACTGCTTCACGCTGAAGGCCCAGAGCTTGTTCACGTCAGTCTTGGTCATGGCTTTCAGAATCTCCGAGAGCCGCTTCACGAGGTGGATTCTATAGAGTGTTATGTGTATGATGCTTACTTGCTGTCTGCTTGCTCCTATCGAAGGTGCCTCTTGATGTACGAGAACAACTGCTCGATTGGGTTGAGCCATGGCGAGTATTCGGCGTTGAATAGCAGTGTCACCTTGAACTTCCTGGCTGTAGCCAGCACCTCCGAATACTTGTGAATGACTGCGTTGTCCATGAGCAGCACGATCCTCTTCGACGCGAGGTCCTTGTCAGTGCGCAGCTGGCGCAGGGTGTGATAGAGGAAGTTCTCGAACAGCATGGCGTCGAACGCGCTCTCGATGACCTGACTCGAGATCAACCTGTCCTTGGTGATGACCGCCACGAAACTCATGGAGAACTGCTGCCGCTTGGTCGACTCCTTCGCGATTGAGAGATTCCTTGCCAAGACCCCATACTTGCCTAGGCGTTGGTTGGCTTGTTCGCGCACCGTTGCGATGGGTGTGTACTACTATAGCGAGTCGATGCAACAACCCCTAGTATTCGCAATAGCTGCTTGCTTGTCGTGCTTACCTGCTTAACTTGGCTCTGAACCTTCAAAAAGTTCGCTTAAATTTGAAGAAATCGCTTACTTTACTATGAATACCCTCTGATTTAGCTGATGCTCCCACCCCTACTCGATAGCTGAAGACGTTTAGGTGTGATTGGAATCCTGCTTCTACTACCTACAACGCCTGAAACCTCACTGCCCTTACGTTAGGTGGATTGCAACTTGAGGCTGGCCAGGTTCTGAAGCAATGGCGCGAGCGCCGACGACGATTTGAGAGGGGTTTCTGGCTAGCTGCGAGCCTTCTTGGAGGAGCTGCAAATTCTGATGGCGTCGAAGCGCTTCTGCAGCGATGCGTGCTGAGCGCTGCCCTCCGGGGCTTCCAGGATAGGTGACAGCTGAGTGTGTCTCTGATTACGACGAGTTTTCACAGGAGTGGCAGCAATGCTCTCCCCTCTCGGACCCAAGAAACGCTGTTCCTAAGTGTAAGATTTCCTGCTTAACTTTGCAAAGATCGATTTCTAGTTTGGACTCTGGAGAGCGGGTGGAATACTTCCAGGTGCTGTTCCTATTCTCTCACTAACGCTGATCTAGTCTTGCTTACTAGCGATTGCACTGTTCTCATCGCAACCAGCACCTCTTGAGCCATGTTTGGCGCTGAATTCAACAAGTTAAGCAAAAATAGCGAAGCTTACCTGGGGGTCCCCGGAATTGCTTGGGGTCGTGAATCTTGGCTTTTTAGGTCATTTTCTTTTTAAATCTAAACTTGCTTTTGAAAAGGTGCCATACTTACTTCTCCATTTTGAGCCTACTTTCGGTCCTCGATGTTTTCATCCATGCATGTTTCTCTGTTGGGGTAGACAGCCAGCATTTCGCCATAGTCGATCACGTCGTTGGTCACAAGGATCTCAGTCTTACCAACTGCAGGGGCCAAGGAGGAGTCGTTCTTAGTGGTTTTTTCGTGAAGAGCAGCAGCATTGAAGCTCCATTGCTTGGTTGGCAGGTAGTCACTCCTGAAGTTCGATTCATCTACTGATATTGATCACTGCATCCTCCAAGAATAGCTGCACGAGCAGTCTTGACACCCATAACCGCTTCTCGTTGAACGTTGGGTCCCTATACTTGACGTTCGAGTTCTGGGCCTTGCCAAATCGAAGGTGAAAACTTTCCTTCAGAACCTTCAAGAGCGTAGCCACGCTCGGCACCATTAGATCCTTGAATTCTGCTACTTAACCTTGCATCTCGAGCAGTTTATGATGCAGGCGCCAGCCTGTGACCTTGTAGATGCCTGTTTGTTCAAGAATAA